>CM021101.1:773240557-773518379 GCA_007115665.2 Sequoiadendron giganteum
AACCCCTTTTTTTTTTATCAAATCACACAATGATACAAAGGATCTCTCTGTTTCTCTCTTATCTATCAACTGCCTCTTGACAGACAATATCTAAAATACTCAAAGTTCCAAAATGAACTTTCAAAATTTCAGCCATTATCAAGCCTTAAGTCATCTTGATTATCAACTCATATTTTAGATTTTCAATCTCAGAGCTCAACATTTTTCAATACAATCACTGTGATGTACTCACACTAGTTTTTCCCTTTTTCTTTCATACTTTTCTCATTGTTCTTCTTCACTTTTCAATTAACTCTCTCTTTCTATTTTTATATTTTTTCATAGATCTTCACAGAAAACCAGTTAACCCCCATTTCTCTCTTTTTGTTTTTCCTCAATATTAAAGCCCTAATCTCTATGTTTTCTTCTGATTACAGATTTCATCATTACATTCAAGGAAGGTTACAACAGTAGCTCGTAAGAAAGATTTTCAGAAACAAGACATAGGATATTATCAGATTACCCACTTCTTGTCGAGCAACCTTGTCAGATGTTACAGTGTTCCTTGAGAAAGATCAACATTTTCAATTTCTTCTGATAGAAAAACCAAGCAACATGCAAATATAGAAATGAGACTAGACCCTATCATGTCGAGAAGCTTGCATAGGCAGAGCTTAACCAAACAACATCAAGGCATGCATATAATGCATAAACAAAAAACCACTGAAACTGTTGCAAAGCAAGGTAACTGAAACACAATGCTCTATAACCGAAATCCTTTAATCATGCTTTCAAGAGCAGTTACCAAAGATTCTAGGTAAGGATCTGAAGAGTTTCAAAGATTTTATGATTACCCACAAACTCAAAGTCATTATTCATTAAATTGATATGGTAACCCTTTAAAAAAATACAGTCAAGATTATGTGTAAACCTTTTTAAATCTGACCAAAAAAGAGAATAAACTGAATTTTCATTTTCGATTCAGCAAAGCACACTTATCTCTTTTTCACCTTTCCATAAAAGGTAATGGTTTTGCAAACTAGTTGAAAGAACGAGTACCTAAGAATAATGATGGAGATGTTGCCATGAAGGTGTTTACCAGATCTGTAGAGTAGCTGAACAACCCATGTTTCTTCCTTAATATGAGCTCTTACCGGATGGCAGGAGACTGACAGGTGAATAGACCATTATCATGGTCTTCCAATCTTTCCTATACGTTGTCAAAGAACAGTAAACCAACAACATGCATAGTGAATCAGTCGAGAGTGTGATTCTTTGTTGGTGGCCAGAATAGGGTTCCAAACCCTTCGTGCAAGAGAAGTGAAAATATGACCATTTGACATCTGCTTCCTTACCACTCAACTATGGGTTCCCATCTGTCTACCTGCGGTATAGCAGTAGCTGCCTTGCAAGTCGCTAACTGCTTCCACCGCACTACCGAGGTTACCCTTCTGACCACCCGCGGTATAGCGATAGCAATCTTGCATGCCGCTAACGGCTTTCACCGCACTACCACGGTCACTGACTTAACTATCAGCGGTACCACGGTAAAGCCTTGATGCATAATTCCCTTTGAAGTTTGTGGCCTTACCAAAGTAAAAAATGCCGACAAATATGATGCCATGCATTATTGCTACCAAATGTCAATTGCCATTGACATTTTATGTTTCCAAGAAAGTAAAATCCAAGTCACTTCCAATGTGGCAATTAAAAAATAATCAAACCATATACCTATTGTCAGCCTTGAGGCCAGATTAATTATCAATCATTAGACCCAATTCTAGTGCAAATAGGAGACCAATTTAAATACCTTTTCCCAAGGTCAATTTTCCTCCTCATAAATATTCAATGTCATTTAATGTCCAATGTCAAATACTTTCCAAAGCCTTGTGAAGTGAAATGAAGGCTAAAAATATGCTAAGTTCATAATGCCATTCTCCCATTCCAATTACCATAAACCAAATACCCATTACACAAAATTTTATGACATATGCCCAAACCATTATCAGTTGGTTAAGGAAACCCGATAGGGTTTTCTTAAAACTGAAAAGTAAATTGTATCTCACAAATCCAAGCATCAAGAACTAGAGATAATTACCTGAAAGAGGATGGAGCAAGATTACTCTGAATATGATCAACAACCATTAACAATTTCAAGAAGCTAGAAACTGATCAAGCCACTATATATCAACAATGAAGTAAGTATGCCAATGTCAAATGAATACCAAATATTAACTATGTCAATCAAATGCCATAATAAGACCAGACTGAGAAATGCTTCCAAGGCACCAACCCAGGGCAGCTTTGACATCAAGGACAAATGCCACAAACGAAGTCAACAAACTCCCCCTTTGTCCTTAATGGAAAAAATTTGAGCCATCTGAACCACCATTCTCTCCCCCTTTTTGTCATAAGGACAAAGGAATAAATCTGTGATATACAACAACCATTTTCTCCCCATTTTCTCCATGAAATACAACAACTCTATTTTGATGCGAATGTAGAGGAATCCTCTTTTTAAGAACTAATACCGTGGTCACTTGTTATACCAATTCATGCTTGAAACAAATAATTCCCATGCAAAACTGTGACCTGTAACATAAACCGAATTCATGATCCTAAACAAATTGTAGCATAATTCTCACTATCAGTCCAACAACAAAAAAAACATAAGCATCTTCGAAGGAGAAATATGAGTAGGAAGCATGAATATCCTGAGAAATAAGTTTTGTAAGTTGCCACACCATGAATGCCAATGGATATCAACTTAATGTCATGAATCTAAACAAATGTATCAATCTCGGGTTTCACATCAAGAGGAAACCAAAATGACTAAAAAAACCAACAATATCATAAGGTTGCAAATCTGAACATCACTGTACAACCACTATCCAAGCCACTTGTCAGAGATTCATAACCAAAACTACACACCAAGGCCAACTATTCCACCTTTTGATCATATTAAACTTCATTCTCCATTGTCAACTGTAAACACACTATTTTCAGTATAAATAACCATGCACAAATGCATATCTTGTTGTAATGAACATATGGCAAACATCAGTACCAACATATAAAAATTAAGTGCATGCCATGAAACATGTGAACCAATAACCAACTGTTCATAGTATGTACCACCCAGATTATGTAAATGTGTCATCAAAGCTAGTATAGTTACCAAAGATAAGCAACCATGATAAACATCTGAAAGCCAAACAACCAATGAAACCAACTGGTTCTTCAGAATAACATATTTTACCAAAATAGCACAAAGCATCCAAATCTATAGTATACAGTTCACTCCATAAGTCTCAAGTAACCAAACTATCAGTATCATGTAAAATTCAACTGTCAAATGAAAATATTGATCATTAGATGCATATTGAAATCTTTATCATCCAAGAATACCCAAAATTCTATCAATGTTGATTATATGTTCTCAAGAGCACATATTCTACACCAATATAATCAGTGTCAAAAATGCCACACCAACAACCACACTCCAGAAAACTGATTTTAGCAATTACTTAGTATGTTGTTCATGTTTTCCAAACACAACACTACAAAAATCAACATTTACTGTAAATGTTTTTCAACTAACTACCTCTATCATTCTTTCAATTAAGACCTCAAATAATTCACTATCTTAACATGCTTTGTTGCTGAAAGATCATTCATATAAATCAAGGCACTGAATTTTATCAAGTTGTTGTTAGATATGGTTTCAATGTATCGAACAATGATGAGACAATATAACAGGATTTGATGACAAAGATAGAATGAGCACTGCTTCACTGTTCAAGCATCTTGACCTCATCAATCTCTTGAGTAACACAAACCATCACCTTTTTTGATAAGTACAAAGAAAATATTGATCCTTCAGGCATAAGCAATACATTGCAGCAAAGCAAGATTAATAATAATTTTTCCACAAATGGTGGACAGCGTAATTTTGTCACAAGTATCTTTTACTATGGACACTCCCAAAGAAACAAAAAGTATCGACTGTTGCAACACCAATAGTCATATGAGAATTCATCTTCTAAATTAATGATGATATAGATGGATCACTGCATTAAGATAGTTATCATCAAATCATTGTCACTGTTACTCTCAACAAAGACAATAAAACACATCTGTGTCATGCATCTTGATGATAAATAGGTTATGAAACAAAAAGATTCTACTACCTTTTGTTTGATGTCAAACGGGTTTATTCAAAAATATTTGTCATCTCCCCTTGTCTTCATACAACCTTTCAAATGCTTAGAGATGATTCTTGTGCAGCATGCACAAGATTTAGTTCTTCATTTTTCTTTTCTTTCTTTCTTCTCCATACTTGTATAGGCTTTGTATTCTCCTTACTCACGAAATTCTTTTCCTTTTGTTTAAACATGTAGTCCCTAGATGGCTTTAACAAAATTTTCTTACACCACTGTGCTTTGTGTCCAAACCCATTACACCTATAACATATAATAGTGTTGTCTAGACCAAAAAGAGAACAATTTCTTCTAGGCATGTTGTATGAACCTATCTTGACATTTCTCTCATGATTGTGAGTTTTATTCATCCAACAATTTCTTGCTTTATGTCCATCAGCGTTACAACAATAACAATAGCCATGAAATTGAGAGTGGTTATACTTGATAAACTGAGATCTTGATGGTCTTTTTGTCCTAACCCATTTTTATTTTGTCTGAGTAGCAGAGATATGGTGACCAAGATCAACCTTCAATCTTGGTGTTTTCTTGGTTGTAAACGTCTTTCCATCTACAGTAGCAAAAATTGACTTATGTTTAGATTCTTCTGTAGAGCTTTGTCCAACTTCATATCCCACTCCTTTAGGATCTTTAAAACGCTTTTGTCTGCCAATCATCTCATTTAATAAATTAGTACTGCAATCAAATTTCTGATTTTTATCCAATTGAACCTTAACACTTTCAAGCTCTTTTCTTAATACAACTACTTCTCCTTCAAGATTTAGACATTCAATATTTTTAACTTCCAAATCAGACCTTACAACATCTGCAATCCTTTTACATTCTTCAATTTCAATTTTTTGACTGATAATCAAATCATCTTTAAGAGTAAGTTCTTTTAACATAGAACCATTGTCAGAACATTTCTTTAATGAGGCAACCTCATTTTCCAATTTATTACATAATTCATTCTTATCTTTTAACTTGGATTCTAATCCCTCTTCAGTCTTTTTCTTATCAACCATTTGGGCTTTCAATAATTCAATAATATTTTTATCATCATTATGAGCTTGTATTACAACTTTATTGACACTGACACTTTCCTTTAAGCGTACCTTAAGATCCTGATTTTCTTTTCTAATCCTCTTAAGCTCATCTAAGGCAACAAGCAGATCTGCCTCCAAATCAACTTCAAACTCATCACCTTCACAATCCTTTTTGCCAAATTCTTTTTCAAAGTCACTTACTAAGTGATCTTCTTCACCAACTATAGGATCACTTTTAGTATTAACTGGTAGGGGTAATTCTTGAGATAAAACTTCACTAGACTTCGCAGAGGTTGATTTATCAATTGTTTGCTTGACATAAGTAGCTTTCTTTTGACCTTTGTTCCTTTTGCACTTAGCCATGACGAATGCTCTACGACACACCAAAAATAGACTTCCAAGACCAGAATCAATCTTAGGTATGAAACCTAATGCAAGACCCTATGCTCTGATACCATTTGTTGGAAGTGGATTCACTCTGAGAGGGGGGCTGAATCAGAGTGGAGTAATTTTAACTTTTAACTTTGAAAGCATAATGACACTTTTACTCATTTAACCCAAAGTGACAGATTTTTTTAAGCAAGTGAACATTAACACTTTAGATCAGATTGACATGAGACTTGACTAACATTTACAACCCATATTAAAAGCATCATTTGATATTGTTCAATTAAATCTTTATGAACAATCTTGTTGTGCTTTATCAAAAGAGCTATAAAACTTCATAATATGCAACTTTGACTTTCTTTTGACAAACTTTTGAGCATTCATATAATTAGGACAAAATGTAGAAGTTAATTCACTTTATGAAAGACATTTTGCATCAAATTTGCACAATCTAAATTTGCATGATAGACTTGAGCAAATTGACTTTAAAATTTTAAACAACCTTAAAGTATCAGAGCATTGACCAACTGAATGAGCACAATAACATAAATGCCTGAGAGAAAGAGTATGCAAGATAAACATAAATCACACAAATGAGAGACACAAAAATTGTCGAGTGGAAAACCCTTCTAGGGTAGAAAAACCACTCCTAAACTGCCTTACTAGCTTAATTTCAAAACCATTGCTTACAATTCCTTATAGGTTGATTTCTTAGCACCAACCCCTCATTTAGAGACACCAATCTCAAGGAGCACCAACCCCTTTTCTGTTTTCATCAAATCACACAATGATACAGAGGATCTCTCTATTTCTCTCTTATCTATCAAGTGCCTCTTAACAGTCAATATCTAAAATCCTCAAAGTTCCAAAATGAACTTTCAAAATTTCAGCCATTGTCAAGCCTTAAGTTAGCTTGATTATCAACTCATATTTCAGATTTTCAATCTCAGAGCTCAACATTTTTTAATACAATAACTGTGATGTAGTCACACTAGTTTTTCCCTTTTTCTTTCATACTTTTCTCATTGTTCTTCTTCACTTTTCAATTAACTCTCTCTTTCTGTTTTTATACTCTTTTCATAGATCTTCACAAAAAACCAGTTAACCCCCATTTCTCTCTTTTTGTTTTTCCTCAATATTGAAGCCCTAATCTCTATGTTTTCTTCTGATTACAGATTTCATCATTACATTCAAGGAAGGTTACAATAGTAGCTCATAAGAAAGATTTTCAAAAACAAGACAAAGGATATTATTAGATTACCCACTTCCTGTCGAGTAACCTTGTCAGATGTTACAGTGTTCCCATGAGAAAGATCAACATTTTCAATTTCTTCTTACAGGAAAACCAAGCAACATGCAAATATAGAAATGAGACTGAACCCTATCATGTCGAGCAACCTGCACAAGCAAAGCTTAACCAAACAACATCAAGGCATGCATATAATGCATAAAAAAATAACCACTAAAACTGTTGAAAAGAAAGGTAACTGAAACACAATGCTCTATAACCAAAATCCTTTAATCATGCTTTCAAGAGCAGTTAAAAAAGATTCCAGGTAAGGATATGAAGAGTTTCGAAGATGTTATGATTACCCACAAACTAAAAGTCATTATTCATTAAATTGATATGGTAACCCTTTTAAAAAATGCAGTCAAGATCATGTGTAAACCTTTTTAGATCTGACCAAAAAAGAGAATAAATTGAATTTTCATTTTCGATTCAGCAAAGCACACTTATCTCTTTTTCACCTTGCCATAAAAGGTAACGGTTCTACAAACCAGTTGAAAGAACGATTACTTGAGAATAATGATGGAGATGTTATCATGAAGGTGTTTACCAAATTTGCAGAGTAGTTGAGCAGCCCACGTTTCTTCCTCAATACAAGCTCTTACCTGATGGCAGGAGACTGAAGGTGAATCGACCATTGTCATGGTCTTCTAATCTTTCATATACGCTGTCAAAGAATAGTAAACCAACAACATGCACAGTGAAACAATCAAGTGTGTGATTCCATGTTGGTGGCCAGAATAGGGTTCCAAACCCTTCGTGCAAGAGAAGCAAAAATATGACCATTTGACATCCAATTCCTTACCACTCAACCGTGGGCTTCCATCTATCTACCTGCAGTATAGTGGTAGTTATCTTACAAGTTGCTAACCGCTTCCACCGCACTACCACAGTTACCCTTCTGACTACCCGTAGGAAAGCGGTAGCAACCTTGCATGCCACTAATGGATTTTACCATACTACCATGGTCACTAGCTTAACTACCAGCAGTACCGCGGTAAGACCTTGATTCATAATGCCCTTTGAAGTCTGTGGCCTTACCAAAGTCAAACATGCCAAAAAATATGATGTCATGCATTATTGCTACCAAATGTCAATTGCCATTGACATTTTATGTTTCCAAGAAAGTAAAATCCAAGTCACTTCCAATGTGGCAATTAAAAATAATCAGACCATATACCTTTTGTCAGCCTTGAGGCCAGATTAATTATCAATCATTAGACCCGATTCTAGTGCAAATAGGAGATCAATTTAAATACCTTTTCCCAAGGTCGATTTTCCTCCTCATAAATATTCAATATCATTTAATGTCCAATGTCAAATACTTTCCAAAGCCTTGTGAAGTGAAATGAAGGCTAAAAATATGCTAAGTTCACAATGCCATTCTCCCATGCCAATTACCATAAACCAAATTCCCATGACACAATATTTTATGACATATGCCCAAACCATTATCAGTTGGTTAAGGAAACCCAATAGGGTTTTCTTAAAACTTAAAAGTAAACTGTATCTCACAAATCCAAGCATCAAGAACCATATATCATTACTTGAAAGAGGATGGAGCAAGATGAATTTGAATATGATCAACAACCATTAACAATTTCAAGAAGCTAGAAACTGATCAAGCCACTATATATCAACAATGAAGTAAGTATGCCAATGTCAAATGAATACCAAATATCAATTGTGCCAATCAAATTCCATAATAAGACCAGACTGAGAAATGCTTCCAAGGCACCAACCCAAGGCAATTTTGACATCAAGGAAAAATTCCACAGACGAAGTCAACACCATCTCCCTATCTCACTATTGTTTTCCATCCACCCTATTATATTCTTAATTGATAATTTTATGATTTAGATATTATCCCACATCTAAGCTTCATGCATTTATTTATCGACATATCCTCCTAATCCTTACACGTGGTCACAACATTCAAATTTGACATAATAGGATATGATATCCCTTGTGAATGGTGTATACATTGTAAATAGTGTTGTTCTTATTTTTTTCCATCTTGGTCTATCCTTGTTTATAATTGTTCCTAGGTCCCATCCTTGTGTTTTTAGTTGTCATCTAGAGCTCCCCATAAGCTAGTACTTCAACACGATCCAATAGTCCCTTTAGGTTTCATGCACCTTGGTTGCTTTGAGCCTCTTAAGTCCTACCCATCCACCCTTTGCCTTCATAGGATATATCATTCCTCAAATCATGCAATATCTACCCATCCACTATCTTTTCGAAAAAGGTAATTAAGGTGTGTGTCACTTTATTGCTACTTTTAGATTTTTTATCTTTCTTTTTGGCTTCCATTTTACCTATTCAAGGTTGTCACGATCATTCATATCATTGCATGCTTTAACTAGTGAAACTAGGGGGAAATTATCGACTTCTGTGTGTTCTATTTTCATGGTTGTCTTGTATTTTACCCGCTAAGGCCCATCGAGACCTTGTGTTACACCAGGGCATTCCTTTTGTTGTTTTCTAGCATTATTCCCACCAAGGCCCTTTGTAACCTTGAGAGATGTTGGATTAATCTTCTTGTTTGTTGATTTAATCCTATACATGTGATATAACATCCCCATGGTTCCCCATACCTTGGTGTATAGTATTTCATTCTATATCAAATTAAGTTTTCACTATATTTATGTTTAATTATTGCATTCCAAAATCCCCCACCTTATCCTATCCCCTATCCATCTATCTCATCCATTGTTTTATCCCCCTTAATCATTGATCCTATGTGCACTTGACCCCCCTCTCCCATCTTTCTTCTCCTATCATCCATATCTCGTCCATCATGTTCGAGTGTGTTGTATTATAGCATGAAATCCACATTTGTATAGCTCCATATATCATTGTCATATGTCATTATCATTGCATTAATCAATTAGATTCATTTTAAGTGTTTAGATTTGTTCGTCTAAGCATATTTTCATCTATCATTGTATTAATCAATTAGATTCATTTTAGGTGCTTAGATTTGTTAGTCTAAGAATATTTTCATCCATCATTTCATTTCTTAATCAATTAGATTAATTTTAGGTATTTAGATTTGTTATTCTAAGCATCTTTTCGTTCATTGTTATATTCATTTTAGGTGTTTAGATTTGTTATTCTAATCATCTTTTCATTCATCATTAGATTCATTTTAGGTGTTTAGATTTTTTATTCTAAGTATATTTTCATCGATCATTGCTTAATAAATTAGATTTATTTTAGGTGTTTAGATCTGTTATTTTAAGCATCTTTTTCATTTCATTTACCATTATCATTGTATTAATCCATTAGGTTAATTTTAAGATCATTTTAAATTAATCAATACATAAACATAATCATTATACATCCATAAGTGTCATCATAACCATCATATACATTATAAATGCATCAACATGTACAAATGTCATCATCCTAATCATCTATATTATATATCCATCATATGCATAAAAATTGTCATAATCATCATACACATACAATACATATAGGCATTCACATCCATAATTAATTTCCATCATATATATATTCATAATCAAAATACATCTCACATATACATTAATGTCATGTCGTACATAAATTTTCTTTATAGAGCATGGTAAAAAATGTGCCCTAAGGCATATGTCAAAATGCCTCTATCTATCTTAGGCTAGATATTTCTACCTTCCTTTAAGTGTGTTAGAGACCTTAGTGCTCCTTCAGCCCCTAGTGGTGGCCCCATCACTCCTGAGCATGATCTCATGGAACCCAACCACATTTACCTTGATCTCCCCGATTGGCTATTCTCAACAAAGTTGGTAGTCTTTTATCCTATAGTTACAACCCACTCATATAGATCTCTATAATACCAAGCCTCCCAAGATAATCATACTAGGTCTATGGCCATTTGTATAATCCTCGGTTCCCTACAATTCTTTGTGTTGCATCTTGCTCATGTCGCAACCTAGCCACATTTGCCTCTACCCTCTATGCTTGTGTTGTAAGGTTGACCCTCTCTACATCCTAGGCATCCTGTGCTAGCCTCAAGTTGTCCCTTTCTGCCTACAAGGTAGCCCTATCCACCTACTCCTTCCTCCCTACCTGCAAGTTATCACTCTCAACTTGAAGGGTGTGTCTCTCTCCTTGGAATCCGTCCCTCTCTCCATAAAACATCTCCCTCACTCAATTCTCATGTCAGACACTCCTCCAAATCCCCATGACCTCTATCCCCACCTTGCACCTATGGTTGTGTTTGTTCATGTTCCTCTATCTACTTAGGTGATCCTTACGCTCCTCTATCCCCACCCATATTTGTATCCTTTAAACTCTCTAAGCTCGAGGACCCAAAGTTGCCATTGTTGCTCACATTCACCTCCTCCTCCACTATATACTCTCCCTCTTCCTACCTCTCCTTCTCCCTCCCTCCACCTCAATATTTTGCACCTTTTCCTACTCCTCCTCCTACACCTCATCCTACTCTACCTCCTACACCTCGACCTCTCCCATGCCCTGTCCTCTAATCACAACTCCTCCTCAAGTCGGACTTTGCCTCCTTGCCTATTTAAGGCTGCCTACATCCACCCAACCATGCCACCTTATTGTGGTGGCATGAATTTCTTTGGCTACTATTCCCTCCACCATGCATGGCACATAGTTGTTATACTTCCATCATCCACCCCTGCATGCAGATCAAAATTAATCTTTGCTAGCTCTAGCCTTGCCTGCGTTGCCTCCCAATAATCCACTTGCATTCCCCACTAACCCACCTCTCGTGACACACATACAAACATGTGTGGCCCTATCTATGCATCTTGAATCATTCCAAACTGTTTCTTGAACCTATCTAGTCTGTAGCACTCAATCAAATAATCATATCACCTGATAAAGTAGAATGGTGTCAACATGAAACCCTAGACTCTCAGGTCCTCTTGTCATCTATCATTCTCCTAGTAGGGTTTCCATGTGATGTATCCTAACTATAGATCATCCAATAGTCTTTGCTAGTAAAATTTCCCCCACACCTCCCTATATTATAGGGTCCTCCCCCAGTTGTATACCATTGGCTCCTTAACATCCCTATCCACCCAATCACCCACAAGTCAACATACCACTATATGCTCCCATGCCCATATTTGTAACAAGGTGACATGTCCAATGTTAGTACCCCATATGTAACACACAATATGTATATCCCTGTATAGGTGGGCTAGCATACAAGCCCCCTATGTAAATCACCTCTTGAGCTCCACCATATCTACCACACAATCAACTAACCCCAAGGAAATATATTGGCCATTCTTTTCAAGTAGTAGTATGCCTTTGACAAGAGCTACTAATAGTGGTGCCACATTAGACACTAATCCTCTGCACCCATCTATATCCAACTGCTTCTCTTGGTATAAAATATTTGCTTTCCCAAATAGTTGTGTCAACAACACATCAACTACTTAGCTTATAATGTATACTAATCATGTCCTAATAAGCACTTGTAGTATCTATCAAACGTCCTTGAGAGTCATGGTTATCTCCCCTTATCAAGAGATGGAACATGCTTGTCTCACTTTTCCATCTCTCCGCCAATGTTTTCAACATCATCCTATGCACTTGGGTGGTCAACATTCAAGCCACATAGTCTAGCTTGCACACTCTCATTAATGCCCAATCAACATCCTGAAACTCCTCCATTAGGCTAAGTATCACAAATCACCTCTCATGTTTATTCACCAACATCAATTGATGCTACACATCACTAAACATCCATAAGCCTTAACATGTCTAGTCCAAACTGCAATCCAAACTCTTTATCCCTTAATCATTTCTATCCATTTTTCCTACCTAGGCAATTTTTTTGAAACCCAAGTTCCATTCAAATCCACCATTTTAGTAGATCTACCCTTTTATACCACCCATCCACTAAATTGTTGGTACATTCACCTATTCCTATACCCGTATGTCGATTTTGGAATGCATTTACTGAAAATCAATGACTCTACTCATTTACTCCACCTATCCTAAGCATATTCACTTAAAAAGTAGTGGATCCACTAAAGTGGTCCACATTCATCCCCTTTTTAGTGTATTTATGAATTGAGGATGCATCCAAAAAATCATAATCAATGGATGCACCCCACATGGTTTCCCCCATAAATGCATCAACAAATTGACTAACACGGCTTCTCAATACTTACCCCTATGCTGACACCCTCCAGTTGACCCCACCTTCTCACCTGATCTGCTTGGTGCTTCACAAATGGACTATTTTCCATCATCTCTCTATTGCTCTTTGGTCCTCTCATCAAATTCACTATTCCCAATGGTAAAATGAAATATTTTACCCCTAAGCCTATTTTCCCCCTCCCAAATTACCCGTGCATAACCCTTCTTGCTACCATTTCACTGTAGCTTCATTTTCCTTTGTTTCTTTTTCACCCATCCCTATTTTTTATCCACTTCCTCTTTTTCCATCATTTTCTCCTTTTGAGAGGTCATGTGAGCCCCTTTCATCTACCTACCCTCTTGAGGGACATTACCATCTTAACCATTTTTCTCCTTATTCTCGATCTCTGTATTAATTATAATATCCCTATTATTTAATTAATATTCTTGATTATCTTGATCATTGTCTGAAATTATTTCTTTTATATCCTCTAAGGTCTAATTTAAGGTAAATAATTATAATATCCCTATTATTTTTAATTATTTACCTATATTTTATCCCTCTTTTTAAAAAAATTAAATAAATATTTTTTAATTCCCCTCCTTGTCACATCCTCCATCATTTTTCCTAAACTATCATTAACCCTCTAATTCCCCCCTAATCTACCCCTAATCATGTGCACACACTTAATCTACTATTACATCCCCTTTATCGTGAACATGTGTATGACAATGAAAGTAAGGTCGCTATGTTAGTTGCAAGTAATTTCTTTTCATGAGAATGTGAATTGTGGAAGGAATAATTGTTTATATGTCATAATTTCAAATGAGAATGATTTTCTTATATATGTGAGTGGTTTTCCTATTCATGTGGAAATGAATGTGTTCATGAGATATACGTTGAGAATGATCTAACCATAATTCTTGTCAGTGGGTGCAGGATTGTCGACACCACGAGAAAAAGGGAAATATCATCAGGGAGAGGACGTGGTTAATAATGGATCAATTTATCATCAAACCTAGAGTTGGTGCAAGACAGTTGTGTTGACGTCATGACCTTAGCCATAAATAATTTAATATAATTATTGATTAAGGAAGACAATTTAAATATATATTTATATAACAATAATCACCTTTTAAGAAGGTTGCAAATGGTTAGTAAATATTAAATTACAATAAAATATATAATTAAAGAATTTAACAATACCCTTTTGAAAGTTGGGTAAACCAATTCTTGGTACGTATATATTTTTGCAATGGATATTTAATATTAAATTAATAATAATGGATTTAATCCTAAGGCCATCGATCAAATATGAAAATATATGAAAGGATATTCAAAATGAATTAATTAAAAATATTGCGAGTCATCGACGGTAGTCTTTCTGTCAGCCTTCCTTTGAGCCTCTGAGTGAAACGACCATGTTGGAAGCCAAGAAGTCTTGGGGGTTCTTGGAATCCGGGAGTGGAGGTTTATTGGAAGTTTTCGCATTTAACTTGGGGGCTTCTCTTTTTATTCGCTTTTTTATTCTTCTCACGGCTACTACTCTGTTGGGGGGGCTCGTCTTCTCTGAAAAACATCATCAGCTATTATTGTGAAGCTTAGTCGATCTTTCCAAAGACGATTATCATCTGGTCTTAACCCCTTACTTGTTGCTCTCATACCTGGTCGCGCCTATCATTTCCATTATGGCGGTATCGACAATCACTTATCAAGTCTTTCATCTTCATTCTTGAATTTCACCACTGCCTTAGCTCAAGTTTTTCCATTCTATTGAATCAACATTCTTCTTGCTAGATAACCTTATAGGATACCACATTCATTGTGTCTGGTAACAATTTGTGGCTTCAATCTTTCAGAATATGGTTGTTAGCTCTTGAATTCGTCGACGCCATCTCTCTTGTCTGGAAGTTACAGTGGCTTTGCAACTAAACCTTTTCTTCAGAGGAAAAGAGTTTGGAACTATTCGAGTATTAGAATCGTCATTTTCAGGCAAGTAATGCATACAATTCTTCAGTGTATTACAACGATGATTCCATTCCTTGTTGAACATCCTTTGTAGAGGAAAATAAAATCAAAAATCTTTCTCATCTTTTTGTATGATAAATGGAAACGAATCTTTTAATATCATCAGGGGTTGGATTGGAAAAGGATCTTTCTAAAAGGAAAACCCAAACCTCATTCTATTCTTGCAATTGAATATATCTTTGTCTTTGTTATGCTTCTGAAATAGGAATTCTTTTGAACTACTGAAAATTACTTGAAAGACATGCTTTGCCTGATTAAGCCGAATATTATTCTTCTCTCTAATCTTGAAGTTGCTCAAGTGCATGTAATTTCTCACCCGAGTCTTTAAAGGGGTATATAGATATGTGGGTCTTGAAGATCTTCAATGCCATATGGATCTCTTTCTTTATGTTTAAACTTTATGGTAAAGGTATAACCCACTAAAAGGTAATGATAATCAGACCTGTCACTAAGAATTAGACCAAGAACTGAGATTAACTTGAGCCGAGAATAGTTAAAGTGTTTCTCTTGATGCAAGCAAGGTTATGCTTATGATTTCCAATCAAACTTTGTCTAAGCCTTGTAAACCTTTTCTCATCTTTGAAATTTTGGAATAACTATATCCGATTGGAAACTCATGTTGCAAGATGAATCTTTGAAAATATAAAATATAAAATAAATAAAAATATGAAATGTCGAGCAAGGGTGAGAGTGCTGACGGCACAGGAGTGCTAATAACGATATAAAAATCCTTGGCCAAGGTATGATGCCAGTTAGGCATTGGTCACCTATCATGAACCAGATATACTTTTGGTCAGATTGATCTTTCTGGTTAGGAGGTACCTACAGAGGAGGGATCGACTAGGGGTATAGGTTCATGACACTAGGCTCAGAATGGCATGATGATAATTTGATCCTTGTTGGTTACCCTCGTGAAGGGACGGGTTTCTTCAGTAGAAGAAACACGGGAGACTAGTAGGTCTTCATATGGGTGGTAAAGCCCTTGATGATGTTTTCCTTTCTCTCAAAGATAAGACTGTTCAAGTAAATCAGCATGGTGACGACGTCACATTGTACTCTCTTTCTCTCTCTCTCTCTCTCATTCAAGGTGCACACATTTGTCAATTTAAGATTATTTGCAATGCTGCAATAAATTGTATTTAGTTTTGTTAAAATTTCATATGTAGAAACTGCAATTGATTAGTTAGACAGTTATTTGACTCATTCAGCAGAATTGAAAGATTTGAAATCAAATAATGACTGTAATAAGTTATTTCTTTCCTTCAGTTAGTTAATTTGTTAAATAGATAATTCGTTAGTTACTTGCCGGATGAAATGTGGCAGTTAGTTTTTCTATTTCTTAAACCCTAGGATGACAACTATATTTATTGCTCTTACATTACGGAAGCAAAGAAAAGTTGGTTATTGTTCTTTTGAATTTTTCAGTTATAAGAAAGCGGTTAGTTGTTTCCTTTTAGCTGAAATGGAAATTCAAAAGTTAGTTGAAGAATTGAATATGATGTGTTTATTTAAATCGAATTTCTTTTCCGTTCAAATTGCAAAGGAAACCTAGCATGAAAGCAAGTTAGTTAAACTTTAGCTAATTCTGGAAGTTGGTTTTCATTTTTAAACTGTAAACAAGTAGAGTGCTACATATGGTATCAGAGCTACCAGGTTCGGCACTGAACCTTGGGCTTGTCATGAAAATGCAGAAAAATTGAAAAGCTATCATAGGAAGTGGTAGACATTCTTTTGTAACAAATTTTGTAAATAAATCTATCACAAGGAGTGATAGTTGATGTTTTTGTAATTACACCTATCACAGGAAGTGATAGTTACTAAGTAATTGAGTCTATCACAGGACGTAATAGCCATTTTGTAAACAAATTTTGTACTAAGCCTATCATAGGAAGTGATAGCCTTTTTGTAACAATTTTGTATTGAATTTGTCACAAGAAGTGAAAATAATTTGGTAAACAATTTTGTGTGTAATCGTTAAAGGCTCTTAGGAGTAATTTGAGTTATCAAGTAATTATGAAACCATTCTATCTAGTTAAGGCAAGGTATGCCTAGGGTACCAATATTGTGATCAAAACCTATATAATAGTTAATTTTGAAATTGTGAACTTAAGAATGGGAAGATCCAGAAGCAATCAACCAAGTGCAGGGGCATCTGAGTGTTGGAAATCCTTGAAATTATATCAAGAGTCATAGATAAGATGAACTCTAGTCTAACTTCTAGATGGCCTGGAATAAGCCAAGTAGAATTAAAGAATCAAGATGATAAGAAAAACGATAGTCAAGGACAACATGTTGTTGCATGAAAGATATCATGAGGAAAGAGGGAGTAGATTAGTGTTTTATCTTTTAACCCTTTGTGGAGTCTAGAAGAATGAGTCAGTAAGAGAAGGATGTTTGTTTACTTCATGAAAGAGGAGTTACCTCATATTGATAGTATTGTGAGATCACAGATTAAGTTGTATTGAGGATATCACATTTGGTCCTTCATCAGACTGATGAATCAGGAGTTGCAAGATTTAATTTGTTATGACAGGAAGTTGTTGTCATGAGCAGCATGAAATGCAAATATAATCTGACAAGATGATGGATAGATTTTAGATGACAAGTTTGTTATCTACATACATGATCCGCATTGTTTTTTTTGAAATGATAAAATACTTGCTAGAAGTTTATTGACTATGGTGACATAAGACAAGCATAGTGCATACACTGTGTTCCTTAATGATTTATGTTTGAACCATTTTGATCAGGTCTTTAAACATATTTACATAACATTCATCAAGAAATAACTTCGATCATTATGGTATATCGAGAAGTATTGGCATATATGCTGCATTATAGTTAACTCATACATTTATTTTTCTAGTAGTATTCAAGAATTTCAGATGAATTGGTTCATCTTCTTAGCAGTGGTTGTGTTGGCCAGTGGTAGTGAATTTCATGGTGCAGATACATTCATACAAATCTTGGACAAGCATCACTGGTAGAACTCTTGGACATGTTTCTATGATTGGTACTGCAAAGACATTTCCTAATGAACAATGCTAATGGAGACAAAAAAAACATGAATAAGGTGATGGTGGAGTATCAGTCAGATCATCTCTTGAAGGCACAAAAAATGGTAAGGGTTTATTGTTCAAAATTCAGTTCATGATTGGTACAATGGTGATGGAGTGGATTAAAGCGAACAACTTATGTGAATGTTTGGACTCACAAAACATTTATGTTTGATATACCAAAGTCTATATGTGATTCTGATAAAATTTGTAATTCAGATATGCTTAGTTATTGTTATCTACCTGAGAAAAAATAGAAGAACGATGTTATAAGTCAATAAGAATGAGAGTGTTGCAGTTCAATACATGACACAAAGCTAGTTATTTCAGATCTTCTTGGTAACTCCTGACAATGGCATAATGACTCTGATGTCTTTAACTATAGCATCTTTGCTAGTGGTATTCTTAATGATGGCAACAAAGGAACATACGAAGCCATAGGTATTTGGTATTCTTTAACTGGAGGATACTTGATACAAATGATATTCGATTGGTTTCTCAGTTTGGCTTAATTCACCGTTGATCATTAAGCAAGTATCTTTGACACATGATAGGAACAGGAACACGCATATCTTGGCTATGTGTATAATACTTTGGTTCCCTCATATGTTTCATCACACAGTACTTTGGCCGAATAGTTGTACAAAGCTTATTCTTTTTAGGGGAAGCTTTTCATGCTTATTCTTACCCCTGTTGATAGTGTTGGCATTATTGTTTACTCAAGTGATGATATAATGGCTTGGAATGCGTATAAAAATGGTATAGAACCAGGAAATACTTGTTCACCGAGATTCATGAGAAAACCAATTGCTTTATACAAATAGTTATGCATAAGTAAGGATGAATATGAGATCTTTAATACCTCGAGAAGCTTTTGGAAAGGATGTTAATGTGTGGAGGAGAACGTAACTAAAGAGGATCATCTCAGGCAACATTTTTCAAATCAAGATCGGGATTAGAATAATTCTTGGAAATTTTGTTAAGAATTTGTTTGGAGATTGCAAGGTAAACCATAACAATGGAAAGGAAAAGATATTAGTTATTCTCATGACATTTTGGTCAAATTATGAGTTTTTCCTTTTGAGAATCTAAAAATAAAATAAAATAATATATATATATATATATATATATATATATATTTATTTATTTATACAATTGCATTAGTGATTACAGCTATTTCCAAAGGACTATGCTAAAGTTGTTCATGTCTTGAACATGTAACCTACTCAATATGGTAAAAAAAAAAAGAAAAATTGAGTATGATGAAAGTCTTGGGGAACTTATTTATTTCATGCGTTTGTAACACAATCTCTAACCTATTGTAAGTTTATGGAAAGACTGATTGCAGTGCAACAATCTACTTCCTTGTTAATGACTTAGTTAAGTCATGTAAGTGTTTCTCTAGATCTTGGCACTTCATTGAATTTTGGTAAAATTCCTTTTAATGCAGGCAAGAAATTCCATTGCATTATTTCTTAGATTTTGAAATGGTCTAGTCTTTGAAAATTTGAAGATTGTTTATGGCCAATTGGTCAAAAATTGGTTTAATGGTGGAAATGAGCTCAGCCTTTTGACTTACTGCTGAAATTAAAATTGTTCATATTTTGATATTAAGTTAGTCATTGTACAAGAACATTTTGGTTATTCTCAATGTTTGATGTAATGTTCATCTCTATCATGTCCAAGATGGGCCTCTGATAGATCTTGTAAGTAAGTAATTGTATGAAAATGTACCTAGTATGTTCTTAACTTTTCAAAGAAGAAACTTTGTGTTATGGTATACGGACAAACAGGTAGTCCAGTAAGTCCAGGAGATTAGTTTTCCCAAGTCGAGCAGAGTGGTGAGCCACTTAGCTAACCAGAGTTGTCGTGCTTAGTAGGAGGGTATCCTCAGTAGTGCGACAGAGTTGGTTAAGAGGGGGTACACACCAAAGCTCAGATGGCAACTGAGGGAGAATTCCTCTTTTCAATGGCATGCCGAGTCTTGGAGGACAGTTAAACTGGAAAGAAATTCTGATCTTTTCTCTTGTAACTTAATAGCTTATTTTAATGAAGTAGTGGATAAATAAAATTGGTATTTGATGAAAAAAAATTCAATTAGAAAGGTGAAGGTTGATGTTAACCTTTGATGAAAATATTTGAGTAAACCTATGTTAAAAGTAATTGAATGATATACTTAGGAAGAGTATCCACCTTATGGTGTTTGTTATAACAACTACCATAATTCTGCTATCAAAACAATTCCATTTAAAACATTGGACAAAGAAGGTGTCGAATTCCTGTAAGCTGAGTAAGCTAGAAAACAGGATTAGCATTAGTCTAGGAATGTTGTCAACAAAGGTTAAACAAACCAAACTGATCAGGAAGATTGGTGGAATCTATTAAGAGATAGAAAAGCTAAGAGAAGAAAATTTTCATAAAGTAAAGGATATGTTCCAAACCAGCTCCTAGATAAAAAGACTTTTCAAAATTCTTGTAGAGGGATGTTTCATATGAATCTAAATTTGAGTTATAAATAAATAATCATCGGGGATGATGATTCTTAAGGGGAGAAGTATGTTACATCCCCTTTATCGTGAACATGTGTATGACAATGAAAGTAAGGTCGCTATGTTAGTTGCAAGTAATTTCTTTTCATGAGAATGTGAATTGTGGAAGGAATAATTGTTTATATGTCGTAATTTCAAATGAGAATGATTTTCTTATATATGCGAGTGGTTTTCCTATTCATGTGGAAATGAATGTGTTCATGAGATATACATTGAGAACGATCTAACCATAATTCTTGTCAGTGGGTGCAAGATTGTCGGCGCCACGAGAAAAAGGGAAATATCATCAGGGAGAGGACGTGGTTAACAATGGATCAATTTATTATCAAACCTAGAGTCGGTGCAAGACAGTTGTGTTGACGTCATGACCTTAGCCATAAATAATTTAATATAATTATTGATTAAGGAAGACAATTTAAATATATATTTATATAACAATAACCACCTTTTAAGGAGATTATAAATGGTTAATAAATATTAAATTACAATAAAAGATATAATTAAAGAATTTAACAACATCCTTTTGAAAGTTGGGCGAACCAATTCTTGGTACATATATATTTTTGTAATGGATATTTAATATTAAATTAATAATAATGGATTTAATCCTAAGGCCATCAATCAAATATGAAAATATATGAAAGGATATCGAAAATGAATTAATTAAAAATGTTGTGAGTCGTCAGCGATAGTCTTTCCGTCATCCTTCCTTCGAGCCTCTGAGTGAAACGACCATGTTGGAAGCCAAGAAGTCTCGAGGGTTCTTGGAATCCGGGAGTGAAGGTTTATTGGAGGTTTTCGCATTTAACCTGGGGACTTCTCTTTTCATTCACTTTTTTCTTCTTCTCACGGCTACTACTCTGTTGGGGGGGCTCGTCTTCTCTGAAAAACACCATCGACTATTATTGTGAAGCTTTCGATCTTTCTAGAGATGATTATCATCTGATCTTAACCCCTTACTTGTTGCTCTCATACCTGGTCGCGCCTATCATTTCCATTATGGCAGTATCAACAATCACTTGTCGAGTCTTTCATCTTCATTCTTGAATTTCACCGCTGCCTTAGCTCAATTTTTTCCATTCTATTGCATTGACATTCTTCTTGCTAGATAACCTTATAGGATACCACATTCATTGTGTTTGGTAACAATTTGTGGCTTGAATCTTTCTGAATATGGTTGTTAGCTCCTGAATTTGCTGAAGCCATCT
The DNA here is from genome assembly GCA_007115665.2 of Sequoiadendron giganteum. NCBI lineage: Eukaryota > Viridiplantae > Streptophyta > Pinopsida > Cupressales > Cupressaceae > Sequoiadendron > Sequoiadendron giganteum. The sequence continues at coordinate 773,262,428 of CM021101.1, forward strand.
CTCTTGTCTAGAAGTTACGGTGGCTTTGCAGCTAAACCTGTTCTTCAGAGGAAAAGAGTTTGGAACTATTTGAGCATTAGAATCTTCATTTTTAGGCAAGTAATGCATACAATTCTTCAGTGTATTACAACGATGATTCCATTCCTTGTTGAACATCCTTTGTAGAGGAAAATAAAATCAATAATATTTCTCATCTTTCTGTATGATAAATGGAAACAAATATTTTAATATCATCAAGGGTTGGATTGAAAAAGGATCTTTCTAAAAGGAGAACCCAAACCTCATTATATTCTTGCAATCAAATATATCTTTGTCTTTGTTATGCTTCTGAAACATAAATTCTTTTGAACTACTGAAAATTACTTGAAAGACATGCTCTGCCTGATTAAGCCGAATATTATTCTTATCTTCTCTCTAATCTTGAAGTTGCTCAAGTGCATGTAATTTCTCACCCGAGTCTTTAAAGGGGTATATAGATATGTGGGTCTTGAAGATCTTCAATGACATATGGATCTCTTTCTTTATGTTTAAACTTTATGGTAAAGGTATAACCCACTAAAAGGTAATGATAATCAGACCTGTCACTAAGAATTAGACCAAGAACTGAGATTAACTTGAGCCGAGAATAGTTAAAGTGTTTCTCTTGATGCAAGCAAGGTTATGCTTATGATTTCCAAAAAATAAAACTTGGTCTAAGCCTTGTAAACCTTTTCTCATCTTTGAAATTTTGGAATAACTATATCCGATTGGAAACTCATGTTGCAAGATGAATCTTTGAAAATATAAAATATAAAAGAAATAAAAATATTAAATGCCAAGCAAGGGTGAGAGTGTTGACGGCACAAGAGTGCTAGTAACGATATAAAAATCCTTGGCCAAGGTATGATACCAGTTAGGCATTGGTTAGCTATCATGAACCAGATATACTTTTGGTCAGATTGATCTTTCTGGTTAGGAGGTACCTACAAAGGAGGGATCGACCAGGGGTATAGGTTCATGACACTAGGCTCAAAATGGCATGATGATAATTTGATCCTTGTTGGTTACCCTCGTGAAGGGACGGGTTTCTTCAGTAGAAGAAACACGGGAGACTAGTAGGTCTTCAGATGGGTGGTAAAGCCCTTGATGATGTTTCCCTTTCTCTCAAAGATAAGACTATTCAAGTAAATTAGCACGGTGACGACGTCACATTGTACTCTCTTTCTCTCTCTCTCGAATTCAAGGTGCACACATTTGTCAATTTAAGATTATTTGCAATGCTGCAATAAATTGTATTTAATTTTGTTAAAAGTTCATATGTAGAAACTGCAATTGATTAGTTCGACAATTATTTGACTCATTCAACAGAATTGAAAGATTTGAAATCAAATAATGACTGTAAGAAGTTATTTCTTGCCTTCAGTTAGTTAATTTGTTAAATAGATAATTTGTTAGTTACTTGCCAGATGAAATGTGGCAGTTAGTTTTTCTATTTCTTAAACCCTAGGATGACAACTATATTTATTGCTCTTACATTACAGAAGCAAAGAAAAGTTGGTTATTGTTCTTTTGAATTTTTAGTTATAAGAAATCGATTAGTTGTTTCCTTTCAGCTGAAATGGAAATTCAAAAGTTAGTTGAAGAATTGAATATGATGTGTTTATTTAAATCGAATTTCTTTTCCATTCAAATTGCAAAGGAAACCTAGCATGAAATCAAGTTAGTTAAACTTCAGCTGATTCTGGAAGTTGGTTTGCATTTTTAAACTGTAAACAAGTAGAGTGTTACATCTACGATTAAATGGGGATTTGACTACTCCAAATACCCACACAATCCACTTTGTACCCCCAACCTTAGATGCCCTCCTTTTGGAAAATTCCCCATGTACTTGATAGGTATGGGCTCTCACTCTTCAAATTCATAAATGTGAATTTTAAAATTCCTATGTATTCTCTCAAGTACCTTCACTAACGTGTTGAAAAAAGGCAACTTTATGAGACACCTTCAAAAGGTACCTCATAGTACCCCCATCCTCTCATCCCACCTCCTTGTGCTAGTTGGCACCATCTCCATGAGACATCTCAAGCCATTTCCACCCTTGATCTCCCAAATCAATCCTATCCATTGGCACTCCCTATCAAAAATCTATAAATCTACCTACACCCAAGACATTTCAGAACACGCCTTGGAATGCAACATTCTGCTATCAAACTTCAATGAGCACACATCAAATTGATCAAAAGGAAAAACCATTTCATGCAACTAGGATGTCTAACATGGAGTCGATTGTTAATTTTATGTTTCAATTAGACTTCCCAATACCCTAATTGAGTGTTTGATTATATTTTTGTGTTGTTCAATTTTATAGTTAAATTGTTAACCTTTGCACAAAATTTCATTCATACAACTCTTTTATAAGCTTTCTCTCAATAGTGAATGTACAATTTTACCTTTTACTCTTCTAGATATAGTAAGAGGAATATCCCCTTTTAAATGTGTCTGCACCTGAAACTTTTCCCTACTCAATTATACAAAAAATGAGATGTCATTTTCATGATTATCTAGCTTAGTGGACATGACACTTGACTATATACACATTTCAACAATATTTTCCATAGGGGAATTTATTATAATGGATATTTTACAAGATAATACCGATGCACTATAGAATTTTACTATAGGTTTATTTTTGGGTAGAGTTCATTAGAATATTTCTAAGGTATTTCACAATGGTACCATTTATTATTAGACAATTTTAGTATGTTATATAGTTTATTAGAGGGTAAAAATATTAATGACATAAATCCAAGGGTTTCACTTTTCAACAAATTTCAATTTCAAATAGGTTATAGTTTCAACAAGTTTTTAATTTAAAATATATACAAATTTTAAAAGGAAGATAAGGCATGGAAGCATTTCCTACACTAATCCAAGAGGAGAGATGAACATAGAAATGTGATCTAAAATAATTTATAGAAAAGAAACAACACAATAAAATTATTCACCATAACACAATGATGTATCTTGGGAAAGCCCTTCTAGAAAAAACCTACCATCCAAACCCTAAACCAATACATTAACTAGTAACAATATCCATTACAATACAATCTAAGCAAAGAACCTTCATGGTAGACAAAACTAACACTCAAATTTAGAATAGCATCAACAACATAACAAAACCTACAAAACACATTATACAAACTCCATCTGAAACAACCAATAAATAAAGAAGCCAATACATGAAACCACTAAGGGGAATCACAAAACCTTGAGCTAATACCACCCCAAATTGGCACCCAAATCCAAAAAAGAGTCATTCTAAATATAGCATATTACATTGAGTCTATCGTAGTATATTATACTTATCCTCCCAACTCGGGTGTTCTAATTTGTTTTGTCCAAACCCTTCAAAAAATGCTTTATGGCAATCATAATGACATGTCATAGGTTGGTGAATATTTTCTCAACATGTGTAACTTCCTTTTACACCTCTCTTATGTGTCATAAATGTTCAAGGCTAGATACAAGGCTCTACGAGTGAGGGTCAAAAACACAACTAAACTTTACCCAAAATAGAGCATAATAAATTATGTAATTTATCAAAAAATATCTAACACAAATTTGATTGCTAGATACATGAATAAATCACATAAACATTCACATAATATAACTGTGTAAGTCCCTTTGTGAGAACAACAAAATAATGAACAACTAGATGAACAAGAGAGTGATGAACTAGAGAGTCACGACCTGGCAATCAAAACCTTGGAGCAATCATTTTTGTTTAAAGATTGATTTCCTTTCAAGAGAGATATGTTTTTTTGAATCTATATTTCTATTGCGAGTGTGTCAAAGCACCCATCAACAAAATTGACACTATAAGGAGGGCACCTGAAAATGAAGTATTCATGGTAATTTGCAAAGTTCAAATGAGTTAGATCTTGGGGAAATCTAGCTCCGATGGGCATTCCTTTGTGTATATGAAGGGATCTCCATGAGATTCCTTATCATACACACAACATGCTTCTTTTGTTCTTTCCCAACAATGGGTGAAATGCTTCAAATCAGGTGAAGATTTGCAAAGAACTATTTTTTTTTTTCTTCAAGTTGAACATGAAGATGTTGTTTGTCATCTATTTGTCAAGACACTTCAAGGTACAAAAACTTCAATGGTATGCCAGTCTTCCACCTAATTTTATTCGCTCATGAGCTGAATTAGAAAGTTTATTTTTGATCCAGTTTGATCTTAACGTGGGTGCACAATATCCACTACTTTAATTTGGAATTGTAAAAAGAACACGACAAGATTTTATTCCTCAATTCAATCATAGATTTCTTCTCATGTATCAAAAGATTATGTCTAATACAAATATAATTGTAGATAAATGAATATATCACATAACATCATGTCAAACATATTATTTATCATTTCTTAAAACTAAGTACATGTATACTCTTAATTAACCTCCATACTTATTTATGAAAATGTGTTATTATTGTTTATTCCTCAACTCATATTTAGGCACTTGCTTATTTGCATTTCAATGGGCCCTGGATATTTATGTAGAGACCCGGGGGACTTTAAGTTACGCTGCAAATCGGGCCAGATAATCATTTTAAAAGAAGCAAAAGGCATTTCTTAATTAGGGAAACCTGAACAAAATTTCATTGCGGTGCGGAGCGGTTGGGATTTCTGATCGAGCTCTAATAATGATATTCGTATGTCGCCTCCATTCTTTTAGGGGAAGCTTTCACTCTTCTGCTTGTTTAACAGCTTCATCCAAGACACGGTTAAATAATACTGCTCTTTCCCCGCGCTCTTCCCGGCGAAATGTTTCCAAAGGACTGTTTTCTCCTCCTACATTATATTCAAGTCAGTATATCTTTTCTTTTCGTTGGTTTTCTCAGGAAAATGATTAATTCTCCTTGTCTGAAATCTGTTAGGGATTTAGTATTCCAAGCCGTACACGTCACTTTCAGATTTAGTTTACAATATAGGTTTCAAGTATGGGCTTTTAGCATAATGTATCAGACTTATCACTTATGGTATCAGTCCTTCGCACTCAGCAAAAAATGATCTTGGATGATTTTCTGTGAGCCAGGCATTCTCACGAGTAAACTAATATTATGGTAATCTACAAGAATTTTAAATTTTAGTGAAATGAAGATGATTATATCACAGTCCAAATGGAAACTGGAAAGCCAAAGGTGGATTCTAATGCAAGTTTGAAGTGGACAGAGAACTATTCTAGGATACCGACATCAAAATTTGTTGCTTTTCAGTTTCTTGTGGAGGGGGGAACTTTCTCTATTGTAAATTTTGATTTGAAGTTCTAATGCTTTTGCAAGTCTAGCATCTTAAAGGAGGGGCATAGGACCAACCCTCAAGGTATTGAGGTACTTGGGCAGAATGGCACTACGGACATAACAAATCGTGATAAACTGTCATTCTGTCTCTGCTGCTTGTGAGCTGCAGAATAGGCATTCTCTATTAACAATCTTCCTTAGTGTCCTCTCCATCCTTCAATTTAATATTCCAGTTGATGAAAAGTGGTCAGTTGGGCTATTAACATCTTTTCCTTCCATTTGTTTTCAGCTTCTATGTTAGCTTTTTGTTAGTGTTCATTTTTGAGGTTGAATTATAAACATCTTTTCCTTTCATCTGATTTCAACGTCTATGCTGGCCCTTGTTGGGGTTCATTTTTGTAGTTGAATTCATTGAGGTAATATTGTTTTCCTCCAAGTCTTACATGCTCTTTGATTCCTTAATTAATATTTGTGCATTTGTGTAAGCTAATACCCCAGCTATTCATCGGCCTTTTGTTCTTCCCTATCTTCTATCTAACTCTTCTCTTATTACCATTCTCGACCATTTATTAGTCTCTTTGCCTTCTGTTTTTTCACTCCAGTAAATAAATCATAGCTGCTGCCTTTAAAGGAAAGGTACTTATTCCTAGAATCTTATAGGGGACTTTAACTATAATTTTGGAACTGCCTGAGATTAAATGCTTTTGATCTCTCTGTATTTATCTCCATTTCTGACATGTAGTGTTGCTGGCTTAAACCTCATACCTGTAGAGCACTAAAGACATGACAAGTAACCCAAACAAGATATTGGTGGCCTTCTGATCCCACAATTCTGCATCTGCGTTTGTTCTGTGGTGCACAGAGTGTTGGCTGAAACCCAATACCTGTAGAGCACTAAAGACATGACAAGACACCCGAACAAGATATTGGTGGTCTTCTAATCCCACAATTTTGCATCTGTGTTTGTTTGTAGTGCACAGAGTGCTTTTTCAAACCTCATACCTGTAGAGCACCAAAGACCTGACAAGCAACCTGAACAAGATACTGGTGGTCTTCTGGTCTCACAATTCTTCTTGGGAATGAATTGGCAAACCAAAAAATAAAGATTTTATGAAAAAAAATTGGGTTAGGGTTAGGGTTTTTGAAAAACGGGAAAAGGTAATATTAGGCTTAGGGTTTTCCAATTTTTTTTTGTCATGAGTTAAAAAATTGCAAAAAATTGGATAGAATCTTGATTTTATGAAAAAAATGATTTGTCAGCGATTTAATTGGGATAAATTGTGAAAATGGCGTGATAAAATTGTTTGCACCAATTTATTACAAAAACTGCAAGTTTTTCCAGGAAAAAATCATCATGGGAGTTGAGTCCCAATTTCTGGCATTTTCTTCTGATGTTTTGGCAATTAATGCAACTATGTTCTATAGTCATCTAGTATGTCCAGCTCTTCTATCATTCTTTAGAGTTTGCATCTATGCACCATTTTGATGGCTTTATTAAAGTCAATGAAGCAACAATAAGCTCGTCTTTTCATCCTATACATTTTTAGTCGGTTGTCTTAGAGTGATGCTGTAGATTGGAGAGGACTATCTTTAGAAAATAGCTATTCTGCTCAAAACTTAGTAGTTTAAACTTGGGTTAGTGCTAACAAATTAATTATTAGATTATGCTAAATTAAGAAAGACTAATCTATATGCCTGCCTGATTAAGCTTTGAAGTGTTTGAAGTGGCAATCCACATTTCTATAGAGGTCTCCTGGTCTTGTGATGAAAACCCATCCTAAAAGGAAAAGCACTTTAGTGGCAGAACCGGCCACATTCCATCTGAAATTTAACCCTTCTTTACAAGAAGGATTTAACGTGTATGTGGAGCACAAATTAAGTTAGGTTCAAGTCACTTATGCTTTGTCTAAAATTCAAACTACTGATAAAGCCTCGTAACTGAAGTTCTCTTAGGGGATTCAAGCTTTGATCTTGGAATTGCTTGTGCTTTTGAATTCTTCCTGTTCTTCTCCATTTCATACTGAAAGTGTTGCTGGCCTAAATTTCACACCCATAAAACACTACTGATATCACAAATAACCTAAACAACATACTTGCAGTCTTCTAATTCCACAATTCTAGTTCCTTCATCTGCTTTGTAGTGCTCAAAGTGCCTTCCAGTCCTTTTGTATTCTCCTCATTTTGGCATGTATCCCTATTGAGTTTTCTGCAGAAATCAAGGCCAAGATATTATAGTCTGATGCTACGTATACTGCCCCCTTCAAAAAGAAAATTTATTTGCTTTTGTTATATCCAAAGAGAGGATACCAAAACCTTAGATTTGCTGATGTTCACTTGGAGCCCTACTTCTTCAAGTAAGAGGCTTAGGGCCTCCAAGCGTTCTCTCAAGTTGCAGTCCATTTTTTCTATGAGATGAAATCATCAGTGAATAGAAGCAGCTTTACCACATAGCTGGTCAAATGGACATCTGCTTCCTAATTTTTCTATCCTAATTTCTCAATATATTGGACAAACAATGTGGGAGACCATGGGTAGGCTTGCTCAACTCTGGTGCTGCTTCCAAAGCGTTCTGACAGCTCTGTATGTGTTGTAATTTTGGCTCTTATCTTTTTACAAAGCATGTGGGCTGATGCTCTATACTCATCTTGTACAGAATCAGCATTGTTATCCTAATCTAGAGCATCCTTTAAAGTTGAGAAAGAAACAATAAATTTCTCCATTTTCATCTTATACTTTTTCAACAAGATGTTGAAGGATGATATATGGTTTTCCTCTCAATATTTAGACGGTTAAATTTGGTATTAGTGCTAACAATATAATTTTTAGGTTGTGCTAAATTAACTTGGACTAAAGCACATCACTTTGTAGATTCATAAACAAAAACAACTTTGGAAGTAAATTAATACATGTCCCAACCCCCCTTCTTCATATTATCTCAACTAGCAACATGTATGGGGATGAGCAGAAATACCAAAATTTAAATGTTGATGAATTCGTCTCTTGTGTGTGTATGTTAAGGCATATATGTATGTGGGCATGTGTGTTTGTGTTTGTGTGCACACCTTATATGTTTTAGGACAAAAAAAGTAGGAAGAGAAACTACGAACATTAGGTATTGTTAATAATTACAAAAAAAAAATTATTTACAATCATAGTTACAAGACTTGGACTCGGCAAGTTAATTTTTGACTCAGATTCAGACTTGCCTCGGACTTGGCAAGCTGATTTTTGACTCAGACCAGGACTTGGCACCCAACTCAACAAATCGAAAAAACCATGAAATATAAGGATATTTAAAGATTTAAAACTTGTTTCTTACACCCTTTAATAAATAAACTTTTAAGACACAATAAACTAGTCAAATAGAAGCTACTTTGACCATTTACACAAGTATACATTGATCACATGATATAAAAACGAAATTTATCTTTTAGCCGAAGGAAACAACATTGTTAGATGTATGAATTTTAAATTATAAATATTGTCAAATGTATACAAATCTCATGGATTATGAAATCCATGACATCAAAACAAATATCAAAACTAAAAATATAAGTCTATGGCTTAAAGGAGCCTGCATCACTCATCCCAAGATCACAACAAATTGTGTGCTGGCATCTAAAATAGGTCCTGGATGATGATGCAGCCATGATATATGTCTGTTTCAGTGACACCAACATACAAGGGGTCTCCTTGTGCTCTAGCCTTCTCCTATGCCATTGCTACCACCTCATGCTCTTTCTTATTTATTTTTGTTGCTCAAAAGTCTCTAATTAACTTTGCACTTCACGAATAACTTTAGGAGGTGCTAATGGGTATGGTTTTGCATCATGGCATGGTATTGTTGAACACCCAAAATACTAAGAGGGGAGAGGGGAGGTGGCGGGTGCGGGGGTGAATCGGTATTCTCTTAAACCATTCAAACATTAAACATCCTATTGCCAAAGCATATTCAATTGCAATAAAGAAAGAAAGCATGAAACATCAACAACACCACATAACACATGAACACCAAGATTTTTACATGGAAAACCCAAAATGGGAAAAACCACAGTGAGGATTAGCTCACAATATATTATAACCGATTATAGTATATTTACTGAAGTGCTCATTGTCCAAGTGGATTCACTACCCACAGAGAAAAAAGACAAAAGAGAGATTGTGGTTCACAGCCTATTTTGAACTGTTACATTTCCATCTATCATATGCATGAAGTATAGTTCCAATCAAGCTCAATAAATCGACTTTACACATTTCATCTGATTTTGATCTAACATTTTGCTTTCCTCTGCATTCACATCACTTTAATCTTCTACTCAACATTCACAACTTAAATTCGCACCGCTCTAATAATATTCGCATGTAGGAAACTCACAACATTCATCACACACACACACACACACACTCCAAAACACTGAAAAAGATCTAATATATATATCCGCTTCAAGCATAACATCAATTAGATCGGCCTAATTGGATGTAATATTCAAAACATAACTTGTCGGCTTCAATCCTTTTCACATACACTTTGCACCAAGGTTCAAAACCCAAAACAACTTGAAATAGGTTGGCATGGACCTATAATAGATCCCACATAAGATTGCAATACTTATTTAATCTTCGCATTCCTTCACACTTATTAGGTTGGCACCGCAAAAGACCTAATACCAAAATTCTTCAATTGTGTATCCACATTTGGACACGTGGAGCTCAAAACTCGATGCCAACTGGAATTCATACACTATTGCCATCTATCAACTTATCCTCAAAAGTGCAAAGCCAAAAACCTATCCACGGAGAAGTGTGAATTCTCCCACTCAAATGCACTGTACAGAAAATAACTGTAAACTGCCAGAGCAAACTTTTGATTCTTAGATCTCTCAATCCAAAAGCCAAAACATGATGAAATTCTGGAATCAAACACTTCTAACAACCAACAAAATAATTTTAGAAGCGCAGAGTGAAAACTTCATTTGCGGACTAGTGTGGACTCAAAAACGAATGCTCTGTCACATTGAATTAGCATAATTGGCACTTAGTCAATTTCCAACACAACTGACTTCTCCAGATCAAACCATCTTGCAAAATTGTATACCATAATCATTTCAAGACGAGTTAGAACCAAACCAAAATGATCTGCACCAAAGTCTTCACACCAAGATGCAATGTTGACATCAATGACAACACTGCAACACATAGAAATATACCTTGTGCTTATCCCTCATGCTCATGTTGCCAACAACAACATCAATGACATTCTTCCAACAGGTATGTATGCAAGGTGATACTTCAATTCATTAATATGTCCTCTAAACATTTTTGTTTTGCAATGGATATATGTTATCTCCCTAGGAATGGCATGTTTCCAACAAGAATCCTTTCTAACTAGGGTCGACATTGTGATTGAAAATTTGGAACTATTTATAAATGTGAAATATGCTACAATAAGATATAAATGGAAAAAAATTTAGCATTTACAAATTCTAATTAAATTAAAATTAAAAAAATCAGAAAAATTAAAAACAATTAGGGTTTGCAGCTATAAAATTTTAAAAATATACAAAAACAATTAGGGTTTGTTATTTTTTCCATTATTCTAAAATGAAAAAAAAATGTAGAACACAATGGAAACTTGAAAAAAAAAACTCCAAAATACAAACTTACCTCTTCAAATTTGTTCCAAATAAATGGTGGGCTCTTCCAAATCCTCCTTAGGCTTCTCTAGACGCATCAAGGGCTGCTACAATACAAACCTACCCAACTGATCTTCAATCATAGTTTCTTACTCAACCAATGTGTTGGTTTTCTCTCCAATGACATATTCTTTTGCTAGAAATATTAGTTTTTCACTCCTTGTGTTTGAAAACAAAATGAATGTGTTTTTAGGGTGTAATAGACGATTTTAAGTGTTTTTGTTTTAACACTTCATGTTTTTTTATGATCTTTTTTTAATTTTTTCTTTCCCCTACTACAGCCGAGTCTAGCCCTGGGACTCGCTGGGTACCCAAGTCTTGTAACACTGGTTATAACCTATCAAATTTACATCCTTTGATGAAAGTATCCACCACCATAGGAACATGGGACTAGACAACCAGACAGTCATACTATATGGCTAGTGGCCATTGACAGCAACAAAAGCACATTAAAATCCTTTTGCATCCTCTTATAAATAAACCAAGTATTCTTGATGATTAACAGAACATTCTTGAAAAAGCACAGTCTTGTACGATTGACCAAAACAATAACTTAATGATAAAGATGACTTTCTACACTTCAATTATTTTAGAATTTCAAGCCAAAACATAGACTCAATAAAATGTTTTAGTAAGAAAAGCTTTACCAAGGAGGCCAGGAAATGCAAACAAAATAAAGAAAGGAGCACAGCCAGCACAAGATAGAACACCGTTTAAGTGATCAATGTCTGAAAAACGGCCATTGCTAATATGAGGTTTACAAAATGCAACAAAATGGGTCTGATTATTCAATTGGATTAAGTATAAAAGATTACTACAGAAAATTGGTTCCTAATAAATGCTACACAACATTCCCCTCACCACATTATAGAGAAAGCATCTGACTTTAAACTCAAAATGATGGATTGACTGAAATTTCTACAGATAAAACCAATAAATTTTACACCTTCATATCTAAAAGAAAGTGTTCAGTCCGGTGCTTTCAGGAAGAGTTTTAGATACGCAAACAAAGGAGAGACTGATTGCTCTATGTGGACTAAGTAAAAAATTTACTAAGAAAAATAATTCCTAATAATTTCTACATGTCATAGCCCTTCCAACATTTTAAAGGAAAAGATTGACTTTAAAGTCAGTAGGAAGGGTTAACTGAAATTTCAATAAATAAAACCCATGTTACCGGTTCAGTTTTGGATTTTGGTTAGGGTTTGGGGTTCAAGCTTGGCAGTTAAGCAATTTTCCCCCCAGATTTGGTCCAGCTGGGGTTGGCCATGCTATATATATACAATAAATTTAATATATAAACATATTAGTAAAACTAGAAACACATTTTATATCCATTTATATAAATATTTAGATATAGATATATAAATGTAAATAAGAAATATATATATATATATCAAAAGATAATACTGTTAAAAAATTGCAGCCTTTAGAGGTAAGCAATCAGTGGCTAAATCTTAACATTTGATGAACAACGACTGCTACGTATTTAGAGAGTTCGAAGGATTCAAAAACTACAGATAGTTATGTGATCTGGCCATAATAAATAGTATCAAGGAAAAACTAAAGAATCATATTTAGAGCAGTGTCTGTTCTGTTTGCTGCTGTATTTCTCATATAGAGGCATAAGTACAGCTGCCAATTGCGTTAAAATTTAGCACACATAGTATGCAGATTCTGCACTCTAGAGTTTGAAACAAATTGATTTAGTTAACCTTCAATCAGTACTGCGATTCTGAGTGCACTAAACTGCATGCACAAACTTGTGAGAGTACAAATAATAGAACCACAAAACTGAAATCTGAATTCTGTAGTTGTTGAAAAAATAAATTTTATTTTTCTGAATACAAAATATGGATGCCACAAGATCATAAATAATCCATGAACTTGGCATTCCAAAATAAAACAAAGCAATCTTTTTTTAGATTGTCTTTCATCACTAAAGAAACATCTAAAAATAAGCCAGCTGCCTAGAGTAAAAATAAAATTTATTTTTCTGAATATAAAATATGGATGCCACAAGATAATAAAAAATCCATGAACTTGGCATTCCAAAATAAAACAAAGCAATCTTTTTTTAGATTGTCTTTCATGACTAAAGAAACGTCTAAAAATAAGCCAGCTGCCTAGAATAAAAGCAATAAAAACAACGCCTAAATAAAGTCTGCAGACTGCTCAGAATAGACCTACAGTCTGCTGCCTAAACCAGAACCAATAATAAACAAATTCTAGTGCCTAATTTGACTTCTAAAAATAGAGCCTAACATTGAGACAAAATTCTGCCCTGCACATTCACATTCTGCTCACACACTCATGTTCTACTGCTGCTCTAGGGTTTTTTGTGTTCTGCACACTCACATTTTGCTGCCACATTAAGGTTTTTGTGTCATGCACACTCGTGTTCCAACTTCTTTCTTAGTATTTCAAACTAGCCCTTTTACAGGGGCTTTGTCAAAATGTCTGTAACTTGCTCATCTGAGGGAACATACTGAAGAATTATTGCTCCCTTCTGTACCATGTCTTGAGAAAAAAATAACAAATATCAATATGCTTGGAGCGATCATGAAACACTAGATTTTCAGAGAGATTGATACAATCCTGTTTGTCACAGTAAATCATTGTAAGCTTCAACATCTGATTAGTAAGTTCTGCTATCAACTTGCAAAGCCTGATAACTTCACATTTCACAACTATCAGAAGAAGCTGCTATCATCTATACATATGCATTATCATCAGATGGGTGGGAAAGTTAACTATATTTTCCACTCCTAGGGTTGTTTCTTAGAGAAACCTAAGAATTAGAAGGAATACCTAGCAGTTCAATTTGAATTTAAAAGCTAACGTAGTTCAAGTACTTCTTCCTTTTCATTTACAGGTGATAATAAAACTTTACATTAGCAGTATTTTCATTATTCCACTGCATATATCCTTTTATCCCTGAAGTTTTAAGTCCGATATGAGACTCATTTTCAGAGAAAAAGGCTTAGGCACGAAAGGTGAAGGAAAAAGTTGATTCCCATGCCTAGCAAATTGTAAAGAGTTTTGACTTCTTGATACAGACCTTACCTATATTGGAAGGCAAACAGCACAATTTGAGCTGTCAAAAGGAAACACTTTCTCTATGGCAGTTTTCCTACTTGTCTCGAATGAATTTTGGTTTGTTGTTTTTTTATATTGCAGAAACTTAACAAAAGTTACATATAATATGAGCACACAGGGCAGTCCCAAATAAGCACCATTACAATTTACATCAACCAAAAAAGGGCCTGGACACCAGCAAGGTAGCATACCAAGACTACAACCTGGCAGCAACTATCAAGCTACAGAGTAAAAAGAAAAGAAAAACCACTAACTGTCTTTAACAAACCCAAAAACCTAAGGAAAGCACAGATTTAAGAATCTCTTTTGCATACAACACTTTCTTTCAGCCAGGAAACATCAACCAAAATATCACTCTCAGCCAAAGTGGTCTCAGCTTCATGATCAATAAAAGCCTCAATAATTTTGTCCTCTCTCCTTTTAGAGCAGCCTTAACCTCTGCAAACTGAACCCTGAACATCACTAGAAGGGAGAGGTTTTCTGGTTGTATATTGGGAGCTTCTTTTATGAAAATATCTGGTGTCATGTATGTTGGTGTTTTAATTTTCCCTCTAAGGCTTCGTAATTCTCGAAGAGGCTGCCAACCTCTATATTCAAAAATTCACGAAGTTAGTGGCCAACTGACAAGATTCAGTCAAAGATTGAGATCTCCTACACTTTTGACTTTGTGAAACCGAGGGTTTTCCTATTCGTATTCATAAAAATGCTTCATGCCTCAAAAACACTTCTATACACAGATACATTCCTATCAATGCAACTAGATAGCATCTACCCGGGTTTTGGCAAACCAAAGAGTAAGTACAACTATCTAAAGCTAGGAAAGCAGATTTAATATGAGATTTGCATCTCAAGAGAGATAGAATTTGATTTTTTTTAAATGTTCAGACTATGAACCTTCACATTTAGGGCTACCGTTCTGTACTTTTAAAAGGATCTTGAATGAACTAACCAGTGCCTCATTCAACTGGGCGGGAGTCACATAAAACATAACTCTGATATCATTGAACTATCATTGTAATGCCTTACATGATAAGATTTTATAGTATTCAAAACAGTACTCCTTAGCAAATCCTAAGCACATTACCACAAACCTTTAATTCCTTTTCAAGCATTTGATTAACTCATTAAGTTAAAGCAGGAAAATGAATCACACATTCAAATGTACCATTGAAGATGAATGAAGCAACCATTGATAAATCCATTCACAATCTGTCATACGTACACAGGAGAGCAATTGTCTTAAATTTTTAGATTTGTTTCGATATCAGTAATTACAAAATGCATAGTATGCTTATCTTATGCACATACCCAACCTAGAATGACTTCCTAGCTACAACCTTCCAAATACTACAATATATTCCTAACTGTACACCGTCTAAACTTCAGGACTCAAAAATCCGACCTCAACAATAAGCCTTGAAATCTCCTTTATAGATCAGGAGAGAAACAAGCA
Source organism: Sequoiadendron giganteum (assembly GCA_007115665.2). Lineage (NCBI taxonomy): Eukaryota > Viridiplantae > Streptophyta > Pinopsida > Cupressales > Cupressaceae > Sequoiadendron > Sequoiadendron giganteum. The sequence continues at coordinate 773,277,959 of CM021101.1, forward strand.
TCGGGCTCAATTGTTCATTTCAAAATGAATTTCATCCCAACCAAATGAAATTCAAATTACATTTCAAAATTCCTCATCATCAAATGTAACCATATTACGAATAGAGGAATCAAAACGGTTACACCCCTGTAACCAGTCGAATAGAACAAAAATCACCGCATCACCCACGCGCACGTCCACATCCGACCCGAGCCGCAGAAACAACATCAAAAACAAAAAGAAGAATCCCAACAACCACATCATCATCTTGCACCACGAGCAACCATGTGGCCCCGATACAGGCGATCACTCTTGGTCCTCGCTTCAGTATGAAGCGAGACCATTACCTTACCTTTGTTTGCACCAACACCAGACCCAACAACAACACACGATGCCACTGCAGCAATTGGAGAAACTACGAGGACCTCCTCATCCACTCCCACAAGCTCAGTCAGGGCCACGAGGTAACTACGGTAGTCCGAATCGGTTTTGGACCTTTCACCACCAGAGCCTACAAAAAGCTCAATAGGTGACCTACAACGTCTAGACCTCTTGTCAACCCTTTCAGCAATTGTCCCAGAAGCACCAGGGATAGTACATTGTTTAGTTTGTTTCTCCTCCCGCAGCAAATTCTTTGCACCCATCCTGGCGCTTCGTCATACTGGGGAAGCAGGAACCACTGACTTATCCATCCAATTCGCAAGTTCAAATTCAGCAAGAAAAACCAAACACTTGTAAATAAACATAAACTCAAAAATGCAATGATGCTAATGAGCAATTAGCAAGCATTTATCGAGCAAGCCGGTGCAGGGAACAATAATTGCTCCAATTGCAGTACGACCAAGCGAGCGATTAGTGGCTGACGTTGCCACCACAGAATATTTCCAAGCTCATGGAAAATGAGGCACAACCCATCATGATCATCAGGTGAATACCGCTCGCACGCATGGAAATCAGGATGAGATCCACCAGAAAGACCTGTGCCATTAATGAATATAACTTGCAAAGGGCAAATAGTCCTCTCATGGGTGGATTAGAAATTTTGAATTTAGACCGTCGATGTGATAAAGACTTGGCATGTTGGACGACTCAGATCAAGTCAAAGATCATTGAAGAACCCACATCACTACTTGGAAAACCCGGCAGCCAATCACACTCCTCGCAGTCAGAGACACGCGAACCAGCAATGGGCCCCATCCGACCACCTTGTATCGCGGAACCAGGCAACGTGTCACTAGCTTGCACACCTCGTGGCACTTTCGAGAACATTAATCTGATCGTGCGAGGCCTACGATGGACAGTCATCATTAATCCTCGTCATTAAACATCCGTCGTTGAAATGACATCCACTTGTCATTGCTGGCGCATCGGGACAGGCCCCACCCCACCGTACTTGACAGATGGCAGCATCTCGCATACCTCGAACCACTTTAGTGACGCTAGCAAGAAACCTTGCGAGGTCTGCGAGGAACGGTCTAGATCTGAACCCTTTGATCCGACGACCCGTCAACTTGCACATGGAAAAGTTATTTATAACAGTGGGGCCGACTAGGAAAACGGGAAAAGACCCCCAGAGACACAAATTTTAAGGCCAAAGTCTAAACATTGGGAAAATCCACTCGATTTAGGCAAAATAATATTAAAACCTGAATGTGGAGAAAAAACCGATAGGTCGGGTGAAGGGGCCAGTAACAGCACGATAGACAAGGCTCAATCGAATGACTTAAAAGACCAGTAACCCCCAATAACAGGTCAATACAAAATTATAATGCAAGGGTTTAAATCTAAGTTACCGGGTTCGCACCCACAGGCCTCAAACCTGATTCGGGTATGAACCCGGTATGGGTTCGCTTGTGGATACGCCCTGGGTACGCACAGGGTGCGCGCCCAGCCCTGTGGGTTCGCCTGGGTGCGCACACCCACGCACCCAGGCGAACCCACAGTGCTGAATGCGCACCCAGCATGAACGCAGGCTTTGTCAGCATTATTTTTTGCAGGTTGTGTGTTTTGAAGGTCTTAAATTGGGCTTTGTCAGCATTATTTTTTGCCACTCTTAAAATCATGAAAATGAGGTGTGCCATGGAGTTTTGTATGGTTTCAAAAGCCTTAAATTGGTGCTAGCGGAGTGCGCGAGGGGCGTTGCCCTCGGACCCTGCAAGGGGCGTTGCCCCTCGACCCCGCTGGGGGCATTGCCCCCAAACCCCCATGAGGGGCGCTGCCCCTCAACCCTACTGGGGGCATTGCCCCCAAACCCCCACAAGGGGCACTGCCCCTCTACCTTGCTTGGGGCATTACCCCTAGACCCCCATAAGGGGCGCTGCCCCTCAACCCCATTGGAGACATTGCCCTCAAACTCCCATTGAATTTAATTGATTTTCTAGGTACTCTCCAAGTCCAAGTTTCCATAGTTTTCCTACAAGTCTTCATCTATAATATCAATGTTGATGTTATAGCAGCTTAGGGCTGCACTTCCTTTGCACGAATTCCAAGAAGAAAGCATGAATTAAATAAGTAGCCATTCGGCTATTTAATTCATGACTATAACATTTAATAAATGCAGAGGGCTGACCCTATATGATTCACATGCCTTGGTTATTACTTGGGCCGACCTTATTTGTAATTGTTTTATTATGTTTCTTTTAAGAGGGCCGACCTATCTTGAAGAGGCGCCTCACTTGTATTTATACAAGGTCTTACTTGTCATTGTTATCATTAAAAAGTTCTTCAAGCAATTCGCATCTAGAGCAGGAGTTCGCTCTTCCATAGCAGCAGTCCAATTTCAAGGAAGAACATATTCATTTGTATCTTGTGCATCTAGGAGAGGTGTGACTTCATTGTATTTATTATTGGCCATTTTTGGGCCTGAGTTGTAAGCAGATTTCTGCTCTTGTTCTACTCTATATAAGAGAATTATTTGCTCGGTTTTTCTCCCTCAAGAGGAGGGTTTTCCTAGGGTTTCTTGTTGTGTTTATTGTCTTATGTGTTGCAATATTTTAAGTGCTTTCATTGTTTAATCTGATCTAAGAAACTCTAGCAATCAACACCAACGCATTCCACATGAGGATGCCATTTTGTACCCAATTTGCTTTCAAATCAATCAAATACAACTATCAATTGGCATTTAATATTTATCTTTGGCATTTGGCATTGATCAATGATCAAGTATCATACTATGAAATGATTTAGTTTTACAATTCTATATATTTCTCTTATTTTTTTGTATATATAATACATATATATATATTTACATATATATATATATACACACACATACCCATACGTACCCAAACCCCTAAAAAAATTTTTCACGTACCCACGTACCGGGTTCTTGTACCTGCACCCGTCCCCAAACCCGAACCGGTAACTTAGGTTTAAATGGTAAAACCAATTTTAACATGGGTAACAAAAACCCTAAACCCTAAACATTAGACCCCCAGTCACAAAAGATGAACAAACATGCCCAAAGCCAGGCAAAATTTTAAAAGTTCATAATTATCAATGTTGGGTGGAATATTGACTGAATCTTGTCAGTTGGCCACTAACTTCGTGAATTCTTGAATATAGAGGTTGGCAACCTCTTAGAGAATTACAAAGCCTTAGTGGGAAAATTAAAACACCAACAATGTATACACACTTGTTCTATGACATCAAATCTTTTGTTACGAGTTCTAATCATATTTGAATGTGTTCTTTGTCCTTTTTGAAAATCCATGTAAATTGATAGCCAAGGGAAGAAACATCAAATTAAGTTGTATATTTTTAGTTGTTTTGTTTGTGTTAACAACTTTTGTGTCGTGTCTGTTTACATCTAAGCAAAAGCATGTATGGCAATATTAGGAGACAATGTTTTGTGAGACTTGAGGGAATCTTTGTTAGCAAACACTTCACAGCAAATGTTTGCTCTAAATATTAACGAGTTTTCTTAGATTAGGTATGGTAGCTTCTTTGTTTCTGCTGGTTAAACTTAATATAATGGTCTATGACTGCAATTTAACTATTTTACATCTAAGCAACTATGCGTAAATATCTGCAGTTGTACTCATATATCCAAACTTTTGCAATTTTACATCTAAGCAACAATGTGTAAATATTTGCAGTTCTCCTCTTATATACATACTTCTGTTATTTCACATCTAAGCAACAATGTGTAAATATCTGCTGTTGTATTCTTGTATCCAAACTTTAACTTAGTGTTCCTACTTTGTGTGGACCAATCCAGTGCAGTTCCCAGGAATAACCTCCACTGCCAATTGTATGCTCAATGCTTCAAAGATTTGGGGAGAGACATAGAAGGCCCTACAGAAATTGAGAATTTAATATTTGATGAGCAATCTTTGGAGATAGAGCTCAAAAGGGCCATTGAGGCAGAGAACTATACACAAGCTGCAAAACTCCGTGACCAGCTCCATATGTTGCAGGAAGATAACAGAGCAGGTATTCTTTCAGCCAATGCAAGGTTTTATAAAGCATTTGAAAAGGGTGACTTGAGTGCCATGCGGAGGATTTGGTCCAAGGGGGAGAATGTGCACTGTATCCATCCTGGTGCTGGCTGTATTTCTGGCTACGATCTTGTAATGCAAAGCTGGGAATTGACTCTTGGTCCTGAACTAGATCTTCCTCTTCAAATTGATATACAAAATGTGGAACTACACATTAAAGGAAACCTTGGGTTTCTTACCTGTATGGAGCTTGTTCGAACTAGTGGTGATAACTGGGGCAAACAAGTAGCTACAAATATCTTTGAAAAGGTGGATAAAAACTGGTACATTTGTCTTCATCATGCATCACATATTGCCCCCTAAAATTGCAATTAACATTTTTATGCTCAAGATAAAGTTTGTCAGTTTTCAAATGTTATTGAGAAGATGCATGGAAATTTGTACACCTGCTCTTGTCATGCTTCATAGATTGGCTGCTAAATTATGTATTGTTTTGCTTAGATGTAGGGTGTCAATTATCGGCCATTCTTCCCATTCATAATTTTATCTTTCGTCCCTAGTATTTGTATTGTGATTGGTTATTTCATCGGAAAATAACACCAAATGTAGCTTTTGGAACCACAGTAGCATGGTCAATAGGCAATCCTCTGACTTATCGGCAGTTGGCTGTTCTATCTAATTTCTTTCCTGATTAGTTGAAATACCGGAGGGAAATGAAATTATTAACAGTTATGTTCTGTTTTGTGCTTGAAACTGTTTTTTTTAAATCCTGTCTGGCATATTGTTGTTTGTTATTGCTTTATTAGTTGCAGCGTAAATCAGAAACCATAGAACATGGGCATTACAAAACTGTACGCAGTATACACAATAATTACATGTAATGCAACGGTCAACTTCAGTAGTGACAGTCATACATGAATGTGATAAAAAATGGTACATGTAAGCACCCTCAAATGTGTACACATATATGTATATACAGATAACATTTTTTTTTTTCACATTTTCCTTAAAAGCAGCCTACAATACAATTGTGTTTATCAAATAGAAAACCCATTCTTTGTATATGTATACATGGATTTGCTTTGTAGGATGTACACACATACATGCAACACAGAAACACATGTACACAGAACTCATCTACAAATGTACAGAAACATCCATGTGCATATAATTTTCAGCTTCATTTCTTTTTGTATTTTGCTTTAAAAACAGTTACTTCTAGAGTTATGACCATCAAGTAGGACGATCATTGTCATTGCTTGTATCCATGGACTTGCTTTAAAGGGTATGTATTAGAATAATCTATTCCCTCAATAGAAATACCAGAGAGAACTTTAACGCATGAGACAGGATCTGCAACTGAATGTAATAATTTCACAAGCTCATTTGATTTTGATAACATTTTAGAGCTCCTTTATAATGAAATTGAGAGATCTGTAACCATTAAAAAGATGTACACCATTGAATCAAAATCCTACAATAAAGTTTGTATTGTTGGGTTATCAACCTTTCACCAAATTCTGGTAGATTAGACTGATAGGGTTTGTATCGATAGGTTATAAGCCTTCCGCCATATTCTGGTAGATTAGACTGGGTTCAACACATAAATGCACAACATTTAGGAAATATGTCAACTCTTAAAACATCTAATTTATTTTATGTGAATGATATAAGCATTCGATACGGTTAGATCCAGATGCATTTGATAGGTGAAAGACATATTATGGAGTAGTCGTGCAGTTAGATCCAAAAGCATTTTGTTAAAGAAGAGATTAGGAGCCTTCTGAACGGAAAAAGCTTTCCCTAAGAAAGCTATTCCTCAAATAATAAATATGAGCATAAAGCAATTTAATGGATGTATTGTAGCATAATTTGTAGATGTCATTGTATGTATAAGCCTTTAGCATGGAAAAGTTTTCCATAAGGAAGCTATTTCTCAAATAATAAATACAAGTATAAAGCAATTTAACGGGTGTATTATAGTGTAATATGTAGATGTCATCGTATGTATAAGGCATTTGCTTTGAGCTGTAGGCCATATGGATAATTCTCTATCTGGATTAATAAACATTATTCTGATTGTTGCATGGTTATAGTAATGCAATATCCATCTTTTCTTATAGAGATATCTGGTTAATAAGAATACATACAAAAATATCAATTAAAAGATAAAGCATTACGATATAGGTGAATTTGGATCATGCCAAGGATATCCCAGGAATTCAAAGAAGTAACAGCTTGAGGTTTGACAATATACTATAATAGCATGATTACTATTTGCAGCCTCTATTTGAACTAGTTAAAACATGGAATAGGACCACTAGCATAGCCTTAACTATTCCTAGGTTTTGGTTCAATTCTATTTGTATTGGCTTGATGGGTGAGGAGTGCCCGACTTTAGTTTACAAAATAGTCTTATTCATTTCTCTACAAATGGGTATTGGTTTTATTAATAAAACTATTTAATCACTTCTTTTTTTTTACACCAATCAGCACCTCTCACCTCGTATTGCTTTCAAATAACCCATTTTTTAAAAATCAGTAAATGTGTTCAAGAGCACCACTCTCCTTCATATATATTGGAAAAGAGTAAGAAAAAACTTTTGTCCCCAGTGATTTGAAAAATGGCAGACACAACATAAAACATCACCACCTTATACAATAATTTCAATCTTTCTACATTTATCTGCTATGCCAGTGATATTAGTTGTTGTCGTTTGAGTTTATTTATATTATGTCTTTCTTTTCCTATTGTTTTTTTCTCTCCTAGTTTTATAGTAGCATTATGCAACAAAAGGGAAATTGCTTGAAAAACCCTTTTTCCCTTTTCTTTTTCAATTCCCCATCCATGGCCAAGCTTTGATTGTTCAAAGCTTCATTAAACTCTTTGAAAGCACCATCAACCAAGTTGCATTTGGCTACATCCAATGCCCTATTTGCTTCCCTTGAGACAACAAAAAGATTTTGTGAAAAAAGTCCCCTGATGTTAGATTCGCCTACTTCATTGTCATAGCCATTGATTGCAACACTCAACTCGCTCTCTAGAATGTAAATTTCTTGGATGTATGCTCTTGCCAAAGCCATAACCATCCCATCGTCCCTTAATACATTCATTAAATTTGATGCTATGTTGTTGTTCTATGCATAGTGAGTAGTCCATTAACACTTAATTCCCAATTACTTTGTAGATAACACTCCCAATCAACGAGGATCCAATAACAAACACTTGTCTTAACTTTTCTAGATTCTTTTTCTAAAATTTATTTGTCATTCTACCTTTCAAAGCCCACTCTTTGAGTTGAGAACTTTCTCCTTGATGTGGTGGCTTTTGGAAATGATTTTTTTTTACGCTAATGTTAATTCTGCCTTGGGTGATCATTGTTACATTGTTTTATTTTTCTTTAGTTCTTTAGTTCCTTCCTTCTATATTTGTCTTTCTTTTCTTTATATTCCTCTTCTAAACATTCTTCTTTAATCATTGATGTTTCCCTTATCTCTCATATACTCTTCATCTCTATTTTCTTACATCACCTTATATTCTATTCCTCCTCTGGTATTTTTTAGCAGTACTTTGGCACTATGTGGTGCATGAGGACCTAACAATTCTTCAATTTTTATTTTAGACATTGGTTCGTTCATATAAAATTATTCAACTTTGGGGCAATTGACTCTATTATGTGAATTAAAATCACAAAATACATAACCTAATTTTTATTCATTATTCATTATTTTTTCTTTTACTTTCATTAGTGTAATGACCTAACTTACTACAATAGTAACAATTTGGCTTTTGACTTCTTCCTCTACCTTAGCTACCCCAATAATTGTTTTAATAGTAATTGCCTCTACCATAACCATGAGAATAATACTTGATAGAGCTATTATTAGGCTCCTTATTTTAGATTTGGGGCATTGCATGGTTCACATTAGTGTTTATCATTGATTTCTTCTCCATTTTAGTTCTTGGTAGCCATGTGTTGGATAGCTATTTAATGCACCTATAGATAATCCTTGTACCTTGGTCATGCCTTTGTCAATATGAGATCATTCTTTATTCATTACTTTGGCTAGCAATTCATCATCTTCTTCAAATACTACAAGGCAATTATGAGTTAGATGTATATCCCATTGTTTGCATATACCATGCAATAACAACTTACTATTCTTCTAGGGAGTTTTGGGAACTATACCTTTATTGTGGTGGCTTTCTTAATACCTCTTAGCATTGGACATTCATTTCTTATATGTCATTATCCACTACAATAGGAACATTAGATGTTATTTCTTGGTAAGGATGAAGTCTCTCTTCTCCCACCTTTTAATACGAGATCCTATTGTATTTTTAATATCTAATTTTATAACTTTAGTTCTCAAATTCTCCACTTCCATTTAATTCTTTCCTCCAATATTGAGCTTCTATTTTGGTTGCTAGCTCTACTACTTCATGATAGGTAGTAAATTATTTTCCATCTACCATGGTTTCAAATCAATTGTAAACAATTATATTCTTTCAATTTTTAGACTGCACTTTTAAATCTCTAACCATTGTGTCATCGATTCATTCTTCTCTTGTATCATCTCCCTCATTTTATTGACACTTTTGATAGGGGTATCAAGGGAATAAAAGTTTTCAAGAATAATTTTCTTATCTCATTCCATTTCTTATTATTGTTTGGGCATACATTAATATGCCATTTTAGGACTTGATGTCTTTGCAAATTCAAATAATCAAGTTTGGTCCTCATCTATGCTAGATCTATTCCAATAACTTTTCGTAATAAATATATTCTCACTTTCATCTTTGGTATCTTTACCAAACATGAGGATTTGGATCCCAATTGCAACTATCCTTATATGGTTTGAAGGTGTATTTTATTTATCCCTTGTTTCATAGAGATTTTCCTTACACCTACATGATATTCTTTTCTTGGCTCTCTCCCTATCTTTTCCTCAAGTCTTCTCTACTTGGCTTTACTTTGTTATTTCACTAATCTCTCTCTTCTACCTTTATCTCTAAGCAATTTAATTTCAAAGTGTTCATTGCCTAGTAACTCTTCAAAATTATATACACAATCTCCTCTTTCTCTCACTCTTTCTAGCATCAAGGATTCAATCCTTATATCTTATATGTAAACTCTTATTGTCTTATTTGGCATTGGAGGTGACACTTGGTCAAGGGTTCATCTCTTCAAGGTTTCATTTCATCTTTGGGGACGTATGTTTTTGTAATTTTTCATATTTTAGTGATATTTCATTAAATAATGTATGGTTCTCCCATCCTTGTTCAACCAAATTCATTTCTTTTCTTAAAATTCTAGATTTTTCATCATCTTTTCTTTTTGTAAATACACACTTTTACCTACTAAATTCTCTAATTATTTTCTCAAATTAAAAGGTTTTAAGTTTAAAATTGGGGTAAATAGACCCTCCAATTCTTCAGTAATTATGGCCATAATGTTAGATAGATTTGATTCAAAATATGGGTTTCTAGCTAAAAATTTAGCTTGTGGAGCATTATGGCTTCCAAGTCCTTTCATTGATTCTGGAAATTCGATTTGTGGATCAATATGGCTTCCAAGTCCTTTCTTCATTTATTCCTAAAATTCATCATATTATTTTATTGTATTTGCTAAGTTGGTCAAATATTCTTTTGCTCTTTTTATGTGGATAGTCAATTTCTCACATGTTTCATTGTTATTGGGAGGTACGATAACTATTTATTCATTTCTTGATGGAACCACATAATATTTGGTAATATCCCTCTTGATGAGCTCTATTGAGGCTTCTTTGGACTTCTCCATCCTTCTACGTTATCTTTCTTGGGTTTTTTTCAACCTCCTTTCTTCTTCCATGTGCATTTTGTAAGCCATATTTATTTCTTCACAATTATCCCTCATTTTGACATCTCCTCTCTCCATGGGTGCTTTTAATTTGGTTGTTCATTAGTCCTTTTATCCATCCTCAATGGATAAATTTATATCTACCTTATTAGTGACATATCTTCAAGATCCTTTTTAGGATCCCCCAATTCCATTTATCATCCCCTAGCTTTCTAACCCCTATCATAGGATAGGACAGAGAGTGTGATACTACACATCTTATTAATTAAAATAATTTAAATTAATACTCCTTTCTCTGGTTGTATTCTTTACCACTAATTGTTATCACTATTTCTATAGTTCCTTACTACACTCCACAAACTAATGCCTAGCAATAGAACCAAAATTTTGACAATGAAATGTAGACTTGAGGTTTGGATTGATTATGTTAGAGAATTCATCCCAAGGTAGTGCAAGAGAAAAAAACTAGAATTAATGTGATAGATATCATATACATAAATTAAAATTTTAAATAATTTGATTATTTATTATCACCATAAGTGATATTTTCTCATATATTCATATTATATAATCTTTATACATTATAGAGTATTTACTACAAGCCTAGACATGCACATCACATATGATTGGGTATCTCTCCTTATTTTTCTCACATACACTTTGCCATATTCACTCACACCCACCCACCTCCCATAATATTTTACCTTATGAAATATGAAAAAGAAGAGTGTAGAGATATAAAATTTATAGTTAGAGTTGAAACAATTGAAAATCAAACAATAAATTTTAGGTAGAGGAGAGAACCAAAGAGAGGTGTCATCCATCCAAAGAAAGAAAATATTTAGCACTTGCTTCTCGATCAAGAGCCATGTAAGAAATGGATGCCTAGTCCTAGAAGGGAAGGGTGCTGGAAGCTCGACGCTTCCACCCCTTGGTCAACGTTGACAATGTGATTCGCGACATGGTTTAACAACCTCCCATGGATCCTTAATCTAGGATAGTAGCAGATTCCTGATATGCCGACCTTTTGGGAATAACAAATAGCTCAACTCCCAACAAGTAGTATCAGAGCGGGGGTTGTGGGTTTGAATCTCGTGGTCGCGCTAGGGGGGATTGTTGGAGGCTCGACGCTCCCACCCCTTGGTTAGCGTTGACCATGTGATTCACGACATGGTTTAACAACCTCTCGCGGATCCTTAATCTGGGATAGTAGCAGATTCCTGATAGGCAGACCTTTTGGGAATAACGGCTAGCTCAACTCCCAACAAAGGGAAGAGCCACAACAATGAAAATAGACTTTACAGAACCTCCAAGGAGGTTAGAAAGTGTTTTTTGTGGAATATGTTGAGAATGGGATGATTGCTAGATTGATGATTTTCCCTCCCTATTATTCAAACTAAGGAATGAATCTAGTGTGAAAATTGATGCAGTTATAGGGGTGAGGAGAATAAATTCATCCATAAATGAATGTTAAGAGATATGGGTTTAGTAGAAAGAGCATATCATATATATAATCATGGGAATACACAACCACAATGGAGGAATATCCTACACATAATTATTTGATACAATTGGTACCCCAAATCCTAGATGATGGACTACTCACTAATTACAAGAATGATTATGACAATAGAAGTAATTGTAATGATGATAGAGGAGGACCTGACAAAGATAAAGGATGAGGCCAAAGGAGAAGAGAAGAGGTGAAATTTTGTGTAGGAAGAGAAAAATAAAGCATGTGGATTTTGTGGTTGATGTTTAGTTGTCCAAGGGTAGCATAGTACTACAAGAATGGCCAAGCACTTTCTAAAAGTGAAGAACCATATGAGTTAAATACAATGAGAGGGATACAATTTCTAATTAGACTACCTAAAGAAACCTCCCTAATATGTGAATATGTCAAAGAAAAAAATAGAAGATAAGGAGGAAGTAGAAGAGAATTCCTTGATAGAAGAAAAATAATTGGAGAAGGTATATTTTGAAAGAAAAGAACAGCCAAGGAAGAAATTCATTGTGGAATATAAGAGAAAAAATAAAGTGGTGATAATTACTAGATGAGGAACAAAGGGGAAATTAGTGATGAAGGATTCAAAAGAGGAGGATGTGAAGGAGTTCCCTATAAACATAGGACATTGTCTTGTGGAAGAGAAGGTTAAAAGGGTTATCAAAGAAGAAAAAGAAGGAAGAGGACTATTGCAAAGCATGTTTCTCTAAAAAAGTAGCCCTATTGTTGAAAGAAATATCCACCTTTATAGAGGAGGAATACATCTTGGAAAAGTTGAAGCAATTCACCTAGTACTAGAATAAACATAATGATATTAGTCTTAAAGAACATGTAATAAGAGTAGAAAAAATAACTTGAAGATGATGAAAAGACCTTGTGTTGATGGAGTTAAGAGTCCATGATAGGTGGATGGGAAATGTACTATTAGATCTAGGTGCTTATGTAAGCATAATACTATGAAGAGTTTGGGAGAAATCATGCAAAATGATCTCACATGACACCCCATTTAACATGCATCAGTTGATGGCACACCATGATATACTATAGGGACCCATAGAAGTGTAGAAGTGAACTTATCATGAATAAAGAGGAAGGTAGATTTTGAGGTGACAAAAATGAAAGAACCTTTTTACACATTTAGTATCTTTTTAAATTTGGAATCGTTTGTAAATTGTGATGGAATATTTAACCCAAAACAGGAGCAACCGATATTTCATGGTTAGGATAGGGTTATACACATTCCTTTAGACACAAACATGAGTGGCATATACATTGACAATATAGTGTAGGTGGAGGACAAAAATGAAGAAGATGATTGTAGGGGCTTATATTTGTTGGAGATTGTTGGTGTTGTCATTGATGTCAACCCCTAGTGTGTGAAGATTGTTGGAGCTATTGAATAGTGTTGCATGAGAAAGAGTTATGGTTCAACCCCTAGTGTGGATGTGTTGTGGTTTGATGTCACATTGATGTCAACCTCTGGTATGGCCAGGAAGATTGTTGCAATGTTGTCATTGATGTCAGCAGTGAGTGTGTTGCACTATGTTGCCTTTAGTGTTGCCACTAATGTCAACCTTTAGTGTGGTGTTGAGCTGGTATTGTAGATGGGGAGATTGTTGATTCTATAGATTTGTTGAGAAGGTGTTTGTGGTGTTGCTAATGCAGTTGATTCACTTGGTTTCCAAGTGTTTTTGAGAAAATTTGAATAAGAGAGTGTGTAGTGTGATAGTGGTGGGTTTAGTGTTGTGCTCTGCATTTGTTCATGGTTTAAGATATGCTTATGCAATTTGGATATGATGATCAAGGGTGTTATATCCAAAGTTTCAAGTTCTGGATCGTGCGACATTGGATGTTGTGTTTGACAGTTTGTTGCCTATGAAAAGGTTGTCTAGGAGAAATGAGATTGCTCTACATTTCTTTGCATTGTGGTTTCCTATCTTGCAGATTTGGGAACATGCTAATATTTTTTGCATCTACCTTCCCTTGGAGTTTTGTGTGTTCAGGTGTTCTGCAAAGTTGGATAGTATGTTGCATGCTTATGGTAGTGTTGTTGGTTGCACAAGATGGTGGTGTTCGCAGTTTCAAGTGTTTGTGACAATGTTGCAAAATATTTTGATGATGCTAGAATATTTTGGGATGTTGTGCGGATTTTGTGAAGTGTTTCTTTGTGGTCCGCATGCTTTTGGATTTGGAGAAGCATGTATGCGATCGCTTGTTAGTGTTAGTGCAGGTTTGGCCGACCTAACGTGCTAGCACTAATTACGAAGGTTGTTTGTTTTTTGTTGAAGCGTGGTGAAGTGTGTTAGTGTAGATTTGGGTCCTAGTTAACCCTTGGTGTGGTTTTCCTTCACTTCTTCCGACCGCAGAAGTGTTTGGTGCCGACCTATTTAGTGGGTGCATGTTTGAGGTGCATACATTTCATTGTGGCCGAAATGGAGAAGGTTTTTAAGGTTGTGGAGGATATATAAGCAAGGTTAATTATTGAAGATGTGTGAGTGGTGTGTAGTAGATGTGTGAGTATAGTATGATGTGAATGTGATAAGTTTGGTGATCTAAGTGTGAGCTTAAACGCTTAAGGCTACTAGATGCAATGAGCAGAAGGTGTCTACAGTTTCAATGTGCTTGAAGTTGTTGGAGGCAGTGAGCCGAAGGTTGTAGATGGTATAGAGTTGCAATGGTGGATTTTTCTTGTTGCTTTGAGATAGTGAATCTCTATGTAACAATCTTCTTTTGTTCTTCTTTCTTTCGGACAATAAGTCGTTTGTGCAATGAGTTATTCTTCTCTTTTGGGCAGTGAGCCTATTGTATTCGGTGTTGCTATTCATACATATGTGAGTTAATCCTCACTGTGGTTTTTCCATGATTAGGGTTTTCCATGTAAATCTGGTGTTCTCTTGTGTATGGCGTTGAATGTGTTTATGTTTCATATGTTTACATTTTGTTGATTATAATAAGGGTTTGATGGTTAATGAGGGTTTAAGGTTTTAATGTACAATTGATTCATCCCCCCTCTCAGTTGTCCTGTGTGCCTAACAATTGGTATCAGAGTTGTGGTTCCTTGGAAGAAGCTTAACCACTTGAGGTAGATCTGGATGGTGCACAGGGTGTTAAAGCTCCTATGTTCGATGGAACGAATTATGCTTACTGGAAAGCTAGGATGGAAGCCTTTCTTGTCTCTCTAGGGTTTTGGAGTTTGGAAGTCAATTGAAACTGGATATATTATGCCTGGTAATGGTTTGACAAGTGATGATGAGGTCAAGGATTATGAGAATAATGGCAAAGCAAGGAATGCTATCTTGAGTGGTCTTTTTTATTCTAAACTTGGAAAGGTGATAACTCTCAAAATTGCTAAAGAGGCTTGGGTGAAGTTGTAGAGAATTTATGAAGGAGATGATAAGGTCAAGGAAGTGAAGATGTAGAATTTCAAAGCCAAATTTGAAAACCTAAGGATTTCAAAAGATGAAGACATTAAAACCTACATGCTTAGAGTAGATGATGTTGTTAATGCCATCAATGGTCTTGGTGGTAAATTGGATGAAAGTGAAGTTGTAAAAAAGGTATTGAGAACTCTTCCTAAAACTTATAGTTCTAAAGTTTCTTCTATTGAGGAAGCTCATAATATAGATCAATATTCTAGAGTGCTTTAATTTCTTATAAATTGAGAGAGTTTGGTCAAGATGCTACAAAGAAAGAAACTACCTTTAAAGTCAGCAAGGCAAAGAAGGATGATGGATTAGATCTTGATGATCTTGATGAGGTGGAAGCAAATTTTGTAAGGAGATTGAAAAAGGGCACTGGAAAATACAGAGGTAATTTATCCTTTAAGTGTTTTAATTGTGGAAAGATAGGTCATTATGCTTCTAAATGTCCAATCAAAGTTGCAAATGACAAACATAAGGATCATAAAGGTAGATTTGTCAAGAAGAGTAATTATGTTGAAAAAGACAATGGTGTATTTGATGTTGAGGAATTAAATAATCCTAATGAGGATAGTGATGGATGCTCATTCATGGCTCTAAATGTTGGGACTAATTCTACTAATCCCGAAAGATGTATGAAGGAAAGTGCTCCAAAAACAGGTCACAATATTGAAGGAACTATGTTGACTTCTTTTCATGCAAGAGAGGAGAGAAACTACTGGATAATTGATAGTGGATGCTCAAATCATATGACAAGTGACAAGAGTAAGTTTGTTAAACTTTAGAAGTATGATGGTGGTCTTGTTAAGTTTGGCGATGATACATCTTCTAAGATATGCAGAAAAGGTTCAATTAGCTTTGATGGCAGGCATAAAATAGATGATGTTATTTATTACAAGTGTCTCAAGCATAAACTTTTTAGTGTAGGAAAAATGTGTAGTAGAGGATACAATTTGGTATTTCAGGATGATGTTTATGAAATCAGAAAAGGAAGCTCTAGAACTTTGGTTGCTACAGGTACAAGGACAAAAGGAAATGTTTATGAACTCAAAGGTGGCGGTGTTAAGAGATTTATGTCTCAAATCAATGAATGTTGTCTATGACACAGAAGAATGAGACACATTAACTTTGATAGCCTAGTGAGATCAACTCCACTGATGTTATGAGAGATCTGCCATAGATTACAAAGCCTATCAATGCAATCTGCAAAGAGTGTCATTTTGGAAAGCAAACAAAGAAGAGGTTCAAAAGTAAAGAACATTCTACCACAAGACCTTTGGAGCTTGTGCATATAGGCCTATGTGGACCTAACATAATAAGAAGCTCTCAAGGTGACAATTATTTCATGTTATCAATAGATGACTATTCTAGAATGATTTGGATGACATTTCTTAAAGAAAAATCAGAAGCTCTAGACTAGTTTAAAGCCTTTAAATCTATGGTTGAGAATTAAATGAATTTGAAAATCAAGTGCTTGAGGCTTGACAGAGGTGGTGAGTTCACCTCCAATGAGTTTAATAGTTTTCGTGAAGATCACATAACAAAGAGACAATTATCAGCTACTAGGACTCCTCAACAAAATGGAGTTGTGGAGAGGAAGAACATGACAATTCAAGAAGCAAAAAGAACTATGATGAAGGAAGCAAATCTACCAAAATTCTACTGGAAAGAAGCAATTCATATTGCAGTATACATACTTAACAAAGGGCAATTAAGAGTGAACATTTCAAAGACTACTTATGAGTTATAGTATGGAAAACCTCCTACTGCGAAATATTTTAGAGTGTTTGGAAACAAATGCTATATCAAAAGAGATGAAGAAAACTTAGGAAAGTTTGATACAAGATCTGATGAAATAATCTTCTTTGGATATTCTACAAAGAGCAAGGCATACAAATGCTATAACAAAAGGTTGAAGAAGATTGTTGAAAGTGCAAGTGTCAAAGTAGATGAAGAACCACAACAAATTTTTATGTTGATAGAAGGATATGAATCTGATGAACCCCTTTGCAGTGAAGAAGAAAAAGAAGAATATAAAGAGAAATAAATGACAGTTGAAGAGGAAGAAGCTTCAGAAAAGATCCCTAAGACTCGTAAGTATGTGCAGAAGAATCATTTTGAAGATCAAATCATTGGAAATAAGAGCAAAGGTGTGTTGACAAGGAGAAAAGTTGCTATGACAAAGGAACAGGTAAACTTTGGTTTACTTTTAGAAGTAAAACCTAAAACAATAATTGAAGCATACAAGGATGAGAACTGGATCAAAGCAATGGAATAAGAGTTGAGACAAATTAAGAAGAATCAAACTTGGGAATTGGTCCCAAGACCAACAAATAAGAATGTGATAGGAACTAAATGGGTTGTTAGAAACAATCTGAATGAGAATGGAAAGGTTGTTAGAAATAAGGCTAGACTTGTGTGTAAGGGTTACTCACAAGTCAAGTGGAAGGAATAGATTTTGACGAGACTTTTTCTTTGATGGCAAGAATAGAAGCCATTGTAAGAGAGGGGGACCAACCACGTCAAAGCTCCAGGTCGCAGAGAGCCGAGAGCGGAGGGATGCCCTAACTTACCTCACTCTAAAAGATGTTTTAGGATGAGGATCGAGAATGAAGAGCACTATGAAGTAATTATGTCACTCTACAAACCTGAAAATCTGGTTGGGGCACAAGATGATTTCTGGAGTTTGAACTGTACCTCAGGCAACTCTTTTTCGAAGGACGACAATGTGGGTCTGGGATGACAATGTGACGTGCTAGCGTCCGTACGACTAGAAAATGTAAAATACAACAGAGAACTACCAAAAACCTACTAACAACCTAGCTAACTGAATTTAACGAAAAGGACAAAATGATAAAGTACAGAAAGTAAGTGCAAAAATAATAGAATAAGTAGATGAGAAGTAGGGTGATGAAAACCAACTCACTGAAATGCCAGTTTGCCAGCAAGATCCACGCACACGTTCACCTACACACAAGTAAGAAGGGGAAAATTGTTGGGGTTGTATAGGGGTTTGCCTCAGTGAAACCCTCGTTTTGATGTCTCCGCCTCCACGGACAACCAAAAAGCAACAAAGTAGAAAATATGATAAAGAAGATAGAAAGTACATTGAACACTATAAAAGATAAAGTTACTCTATGAAATTACAAAGGAAGGAGTGAAGCATTACCACCTCCACCCAAAGGCTTTTGAGGCCAATGAAGTGAGAATGCAAGCAACGAACTTGGCAAAGTCACCACAACCACAACGGTGATGAAGGGGGGTCTCGCAAGACTCCAAGCCCACAAATTCTATGGCGGCCTCAAACGTGCAAGAGTGAATTTGATGGAGTTATAAGTTGTTGCAATGCTCAATGGAGTGCTAGAATGCTAAAGAAACTGAGTGATAATTGCTTGAGAATGTGAAGAAGTGAAGTGAAGTGTGAAATAAATGCTTTAGAAGGCCAAAATGGAAGAGAGGAGCTATTTTTCGAGTCGGTTGGTCGCACAAAGGCGTTATAATTTGACCCTAATTAGGTGTGTAACGTCCCTGTGGACTCTAGATGCAAGAATTTGTCAGGGACGGTAGTGCATCGTGCAGACGTCTGCGCGCTGCGCTTGCATCCCTGATGAAAATTCCCCCACCGACACACAAAACACGCGCCAAGTGGATGCATTCTTGATAGGTGATGTGGAATTTCTCCTTCGGATTTGATTTTCTAAGGTGAGGGTATGCAAAAGGGGAATTTATGCAAGGGGTGCAAATTCACTCCTATACATTTTTCCCCCACTTTAGCAAGCGCGAATATTGATGAGAATTCGGTAAAGTAGTTCGAAGGGTTAGAAATGTATACTTGAACCGTCGAGGAAGAAAAACACAATCTAGTGAACCCCTTTGCAGTGAAGAAGAAAAAGAAGAATATAAAGAGAAATAGATGACAGTTGAAGATGAAGAAGCTTCATAAAAGATCACTAAGACTCGTAAGTATGTGTAGAAGAATCATTCTGAAGATCAAATCATTGGAGATAAGAGAAAAGGTGTGTTGACAAGGAGAAAAACTGCTATAATAAAGGAACAAGTAAACTTTTGTTTACTTTCATAAGTAAAACCTAAAATAGGAATTGAAGCATGCAAGGATGAGAACTAGATCAAAGTAATGGAAGAAAAGTTGAGACAAATTGAGAAGAATCAAACTTGGGAATTGGTCCCAAGACCAACAAATAAGAATGTGATAAGAACTAAGTGGGTTTTTAGAAACAAAATGAATGAGGATGGGAAGGTTGTTAGAAATAAGGCTAGACTTGTGTGTAAGGGTTACTCAGAAGTCAAGTGGAAGGAATAGATTTTGAAGAGACTTTTGCTTCGATGGCAAGAATGGAAGCTAATGTAAGAGAGGGGGATCGACCACGTCAAGGCTCCAGGTCACGAAGAGCCGAGAGTGGAGGGCTGCCCTAACATACCTCACTCTAAAGGATGTTTTGGGATGAGGATCGAGAATGAATAGCACTATGAAGTACTTATGTCACTCTGCAGACTCGAAAAATTTGGTTGGGGCTAGACGAGCCAGTTTCTAGAGTCTGAATTGTACCTTAGACAACTCTCTGTCCGAGGATGGTAGACAACACCACGTGTTGACATCTCTCTGGCGCGTTCGCGTCCGTACGGTAAAAAAATGTAAAGTACAACAAAGAAACTACCAAAAACCTATTGACAACCTAGCTAATTGAATTTAACAAAAATGACAGAATGATAAAGTACATAAAGTAGGTGTGTAAATAATAAAATAAGTAGATGAGAACTAGGGTGATGAAAACCAACTCACTGAAACACCAGTTCACTAGTGAGCTCCACGTGCACATTCACCTACACACAAGCAAGAAGGGGAAAATTGTTGGGGCTGTATAGGGGTTTGCCTTAGTCAAACCCCCGTTTTGGTGTTTCCACCTCCACAGACAACCAAAAAGCAACAAAGTAGAAAATATGATAAAGAAGATAGAAAGTACACTGAACACTACAAAAGATGAAGTTACTCTATCAAATTACGAAGGAAGGAGTGAAGTGTTACCAGCTCCACCTAAAGGCTTTCAAGGCCAATGAAGGGAGAATGCAAACAACAAACTTGGAAAAGTCACCACAGCCGCAACGGTGATGAAGGGAGGTCTCGCAAGACAACAAGCTCACAACTTCTATGGCGGCCTCAAATGTGCAAGAGTGAAGTTGGTGGAGTTATAAGTTGTTGCAATGCTCAATGGAGTGCTAGAATGCTAAAGAAATTGAGTGAGAATGTGAAGAAGTGAAGTGAAGTGTGAAATGAATGCTTTAGAAGGCCAAAATGGAAGAGAGGAGCCATTTTTCAAGTCGGTTGGTCACACAGAGGCATTACAATTCGACCCCAATCGGGTGTGTAATGTCCCTGCAGACTTTGGACGCAGGAATCTGTCAGAGACGACAATGCGTTGTGCAGACGTCCACACGTTGTACTTGCGTCCCTACGAAAATTTCCCCCACTGACACACAAAACATGCACCAAGTGGATGCATTCTGGATGGGTGATGTGGAATTTGGCCTTCAGATTTCATTTTCTAAGGTGAGAGTATGGTAAAGGAGAATTTGTGGAATGGGTGCAAATTCACTCCTATACATTTTTCCCCCACTTTAACGATCATGAATATCGATAAGCATTCGGTAAAGTAGATTGAAGAGTTAGAAATGTATACCTAAACCATTGAGGAAGCAAACCGAGATCTAGTGAACTTGAAAGTGCAAGGCAAGCAAAGGACTCCATAGGTACTCTCTCTTAAGGAGTTTCGAACAAAAGGAATCTGTAGCTCTACAAAACTACAAAGTTGCACAAAGTACATTGAAGGCCTTCGGACCAAGGATGAAAAAATCCCGCAGGATGTAAGCGCCTCATAGGCTCGCAAACTTGCAAATAAGGTATTCCCCCAAGTTCTCTCTCATGAAGGAAGCCCAGTGAAAGGGGACTCCGCAGAGTTAGACTAGAAAGTGACTTCATAGGTGCACCTGCAAAGCAACATGTTAATCCGCAGATAAAACATGTCAGAAAGTCAAAGATATTTCAAAGGGCTCCCTCGGGAACCCTTCAAAAGAAGAGGGGTCCACTCAAGGGATGCATTGTTTGAACGTGTAAGAATATTTTTCGTAAATCGATTTAACATCAAGGAATCCATTTGAAAGATGTTTAGTTCATCAAGGAATTCGAAAGGAAGAAAATGCCCCCTCGCGAGGGTAAGGTTGAGGCTTCTCTCATAGGAAAAGTTGTTGCCTCCTTAGAGGAAAGTTTTCAAGTTCTTTATTTGTGCACCCATGATGAAGGAAATATGTTCTATTAGGGTCCAAGTTGAGAATGTGACTTTTGAAAAAGGTTGTGAAGATTTTCGATAAAATATTTGTTACCAACGAATGTGTTTTCTAAAAATTGAAGTTGTTATAGTAGCTTCCTCCTTAGGGTGGTGCTAGTTGAACACAAAAGCACATGACGTCCTAAGGAGAGAAAATCAAGAATGTAAATGAGAGTGATGTTGTGGCTTGCGGGACATAGCGAGATGTCACCGAGGTGATGTTGCACACCCAAGGGACAACACATGATCACCACAACATCACAACTCAAGCAAAGAAGAGAGAAAGATAACAAAAGAGACAAAAGCATCACAAATAAAGGGCACATGGGTGATCTGATAGTTCGGGGTCAGAGCTTCTCATAAATATATATAAGTATAATAATAGTATATAGATGAAATTTCATTAGCCCCCTACTATATCAGGTCATGTGAAGAATGCACGGGAAGACAAAGTAAAAAATAAAAAATTGGGTCAACATGGAAGGGAAGCATAAATGCCCCCAACACTTTGCATCGTCCCCAATTATTTGAAAATCAAGACACATAATAGAGGAAGAATGATGATACAAATAGAGGAAGTTTATGACACATAATCACTCCTATATCCAAGCACCTACAAGGGAGACAAGGGTCATCCAGGAACACATAATGTAAGCATAGGGGAACACATCACAACAAACACACACCTAATCTAAAGGTAAAGAAGGCCCCCCCTAACACTCATCGACCAAGAGGTCATCTGCTTCCAATTCTAGATCATTATATGGGGAAGGCAAATGAGCCTGCAGTGGTGGAATATTAAGGGGACATGCTTTCAACCCTCTTGCAACAAGGGCCAAAGAAGAAGGCCCCACAAGGTCTTCTTCCTTCGGTGCTTGTGGATCAATGGTCAACAATTTTGTGAAGATCATTGATAAGGTTGGGACCTCGTCTAAAGAGTTACACATGCACTTTATGGGAGTGACATGTGTTACCTCAATAGGCGAGGGAGGCGATGCTTGAGATTCACTGCTAGGCTTGCCGAGTGACTTGGGAGCAGTGACAAACTTAGGGGAATTCAAAACTTTCTCTGTCACTAGGACGACACAAGCTAACACAAAACCACCCTCTAAAGAAGGTGAGATCCTCTTACGTCCTCCTTTGCTAGAAGGCCAACATCCATCTTTTTCTTCGTCGAAGGGCATGAAATTCCCACAGACGAGGCAAGAGTCATGGAGGAGGAGAAAACTGTGGCAAACACCACCAAATGTTCAACATGTCCATTGGTTTAGGGAATGGCGAGATGTCCATAAGGGACATCAAAAGCGGCAGCTCGACTGAAGGAGTGATAAACACTTGCACCTTTTTAGGGTCAGGTGCATTCACGCTCATAGCAGGAGCCGAGAGCAGAACCAAATTTGATTGAACGAAAGTAGAGGGGATGGGAGAGGACACGCCAGGAGGCCCTGAAATAGGGACAGTTGACTCTCCTTTCCTCTTTAAAGTGGCTTGCTCAACTGCCAGAGCCTTTCACCGATGCTTGTGCTCACGTGCAAGGCAATTTTTGCAACTCTTGGAGCTAGAGGCCAGGATCTAGGAAGGGAGAGAAGGCTCTTGCTCAACCATAGGGGTGTCCATCACAATCGTCTCTGGTGGAGGGACAAACTCCTGAATGGGAGCAAGAGGAGGAGGTTGAGAAACAATGGGGGAGTCGACTCTAGCACCTCGACTGTGGGCCTCTTCTCATTCACTGCTTTAGGAGCAGTTGTTGTAGGAGGCCGTAGAGGCCAAGACATAGAGGATTCCCCATGAGGACCCTTCCCTCTACCATATCGAATGAGCATGGGCATCATGGGTAGAATAGGAAGTTCGAATGTAGGACGCTTGGGCTTTCACCAAGAGGGCACCATAGGATTCTCCCGCAAATGCAGAGCGAGATCTGATGACATCGCAACCGGGTGAGAGGAAGCGTCGGGATGGACAACGAAAGAGGAGGAAGAGGAACCTTGAGAGCGCTTCTCTTCTTCCCTCCTATGCGCCATGGTGGCATCGCTATCAGCTTTCAAACAAACCCTATCTAAGACAACATAGGGAGATGGAGGGTACCTCACTTTAGGCGTTAAGCACCCTTTCTTGTACTTCTCATGAGTTTGATACAAGAGATCCGTCCTAGGCGAACACGGACCAACGGGTGCTGGCCAAAAGTGGTTTAGCGAATAACTACCATGCGCAAGTGGCAATTTATAGCTAGTGTCGTGGATCACATGCACTAAACCCTTATGAATAAAATTTAGACATTTATGTACGATCGAAGGAACTACATTCATAGCTACTAACTAGGGGATACCCAACTTCACTCTGAAGAGTTCAAACCCTGGGATTATGTCAAAATGCATGTTCACTGACTTAGGTCCAACAAGGACTGACAAGGTGATGCTACCAAGAGGAGGTACAAAAGGTCTGTTATGTGTACAAATGGTGCTTTTAGGTGCGTCATACCCATCTTTATGTAGGAAATTGATTAACATGATCTCCTTGGTTATAATATTCACCTGACATGTCAGGTCAACAAGGACACCTGCTACAGTGTTTCCGTTGATTTGCGCAGGGATGCAAAGAGGAATGGCTCCCTATTATAGCCCATCGACAAATCTTGCGAGGTGAAGGTTATACTAAGAGCACTACTCACATGCTACACAGAGGGGATAGGTAGATGCAAAAAGGAATTCATTGCGTACACTAAACAATACTCTCACAAAGCACCCCAAAGGTTCACAATTTGGACAGTGACCCAACTAAGGCTTCATTTTGCAATGCTTACGAAACCTTCCAACTACGCATACTAGGGGTCGTAGGTTGGGTTGCAAGCTGAAATGTCTCACAACACTCATACCTATAATGCTCCTAGGACACAAAGAAAGGACCCTTCAACACTACTAAACAGAACCAAAATGGTTCACGTCACGCTCACCAAAAATGTAAGAGAGGGGGACCAACCATGTCAAGGCTCCAGGTCATGGAGAGTTGAGAGCAAAGGGCTGCCCTAACTTACCTCACTATAAATGATGTTTTTGGATGAGGATCAAGAATGAAGAGCACTATAAAATACTTTTGTCACTCTATAGACCCAAAAAATTGGTTGGGGCTAGACGAGTCGGTTTTTGGAGTATGAATTGTACCTCTGACAACTCTCTGTCCAAGGACGACAACATAGGTTTGGGACAAAAGTGTGACACGCTAGCATCTCTTTGGTGTGTTGGCATCCGTACGACCAGGAAACATACAGTACAACAGAGAAACTACCAAAAAACTACTGACAAACTAGCTAATTGAATTTAATGAAAAGGACAAAATGATAAACTACATAAAGTAAGTGCGGAAATAATAGAATAAGTAGAAGAGAACTAGGGTGATGAAAACCAACTCATTGAAACACCAGTTTTCTAGTGAGCTCCCTACGCACGTTCACCTACACACAAGCAAGAAAGGGAAAATTGTTGGGGTTGTATAGGGGTTTTGCCTCAGTCAAACCCCCATTTTGGTGTTTCCACTTCCACAGACAACCAGAAAGCAACAAAGTAGAAAATATGATAAAGAAGATAGAAAGAAGTACACTGAACACTACAAAAGATAAAGTTACTCTATCAAATCACAAAGGAAGGAGTGAAGTGTTACCACCTCCACCCAAAGGCTCTCAAGTCCAATGAAGGGAGAATGCAAGCAACGAACTTGGAAAAGTCATCACAACAACAATGATGATGAAGGGGGGTCTTGCAAGACTCCAAGCTCGCAACTTCTGTGGTGACCTCAAACATGCAAGAGTGAAGTTGATGGAGTTGTAAGATGCTGCAATGCTCAATGGAGTGCTAGAATGTTGAATAAATTGAGTGATAATTGCTTGAGAATGTGAAGAAGTGAAGTGAAGTGTGAAATGAATGCTTTAGAAGGCCAAAATGGAAGAGAGGAGTCATTTTTTGGGTCGGTTGGTCACACAAAGGTGTTACAATTTGAACCCAATTGGGTGTGTAACGTCCCTGTGGACTTTGGACATATGAATCTATCAGGGATGACAGTGCACCGCACAGACGTTTGTGCGTCGCGCTCGTGTCCTTGACATAAATTCCCATAACGACACACAAAACACGTGCCAAATGGATGCATTCTGGATGGGTGATGTGGAATTTCACCTTCAGATTTTATTTTCTAAGGTGAGGGTATGTAAAAGGGGAATTTACGCAAGGGGTTGAAATTCGCTCCTATACAACCATTAGAATGTTTTTGGCTTTTGTAGCACATAAGCCTTGAAGGTGTATCAGATGGATGTCAAGTCTTCCTTCTTGAATGGTGAGTTAGAAGAAGAGGTTAACATTGAACAAACAAAAGGTTTTTCATTATCAGAAGATGATGATATGGTCTACAAATTAAAAAAAGGAATTGTATAGACTCAAACAAGCTCCTAGAGCATGGTATGCAAGATTGGATAGATACTTGTTGCAACAAGGATTTAAAAAGGGTACTACTGATAACAATCTTTACTTCAAGGTTGAAAGAGATTAGATCTTGATTGTGGTTGTGTATTTTGATGACATAATCTTTGGAGGAAATGGAGGTATGTGTAAGAGATTTGTAGAGCTGATGCAAAAAGAGTTTGAGATATCAATGTTTTGGGAGATGAATTTCTTCCTTGGGTTACAATTTTTTCAATCATAGAGGAATTTTCATTTTATAGTCAAAGTATGTCAAGGAAATGTTGAAGAAGTTTGGAATGAAGGATTCTAAACCAGTGTGTACTCCCATGGTTACTGGTTGCAAGTTGAGCAAAAATGATGAATCTCCTAAGATAGATCAGAGCAAGTATAGATCAATGATTGGTGGACTCCTATATCTTACTGCTACTAGATCAGATATCATGCATGCAGTTTGTCTTGTGGCAATATTTTAAGAAGATCCCAAACAATCACATGTGGTAACAATTAAAAGGATATTCAGATACTTGAAGGGAACTCTGAATTTTGGTCTATGTTATCCCAGGGGTACTAATTTCTCTTTGAGTGCATATGCAGATGCATATTGGGCAAGTTGCGCAAATGACAGAAGAAGTACAAGTGGAGGTGCTTTCTTTCTTGGAAACATGTTGGTTTCTTGGTTGAGAAATAAGCAGGATTTAGTGCCATTATCTACTATAGAGGCATAATATATTGTAGCAACATCATGTTGTACATAGGTACTATGGATGAAGCAAACATTGAAGGATATTAGAGTGTCATATGATGAACCAATTTCTATCTTGTGTGATAATACAAGTGATATCAATATTTCAAAAAACTCGGTAATGCATTCAAGGACAATGCATATCTCTATCCGATATCACTTTCTAAGAGAGAAATTTGCAGAGAATGAGGTGAAGCTAGAGTATGTGCCTACAAAGGATCAAGTTGCAGATATTTTCACATAGGCTCTTCCAAAAGATACATTTGAGTATCTTCGACAAAAGTTAGGGGTTATTGCCCCTCCTTTCAATTAAATGCATAAGAGTGTGCATCAATCTAGACGAGCATTTCAAGATACATTCTTGGTCCTAGACTGATGAAGACTACCTCTCATGAGGAGCAGGTAGTGGTGTGTTTTAATTGTTGCAGTCAGGTGGAGAATATCTTGTTCCCCTAAGGGGGAGAGAGCAGTAGAGAGATATCTATGGAGAGAAAGTAGGAGTAAGTGCGTAGTAGAGAGAAAGTAGTGTGTTGGTGTTTCCTAATGTGAAGCTTTCACATGATGTCAAAGGGAGAGATGGTTTCTCTTTGTCATTGATGTCAAAGGCGGGGAGATAGTTTGAAAAAATCCTCAAGTAACAGGTAGAAAAATGAAGGAAAAGGAAAGAGAGAGTGAAGTTTGAGAAAGTGGTAGAAGTGTAAGGAATGTACCAGTTAGGGGAGAGTTGTCTGAGTGTTGGAGTTGCAAAGTTTCTTTTGTTGTTGATGGTTTTTCAGAGTTGGTGTTGCCATCAGTGACAAAGAGGGAGATTGTTGGAGATTATTGGTGTTGTCATTAGTGTTGTCATTGATGTCAACCCCTAGTGTGTGAAGATTGCTGGAGTTGTTGAAGAGTGTTGCATGAGATAGAGTTATAGTTCAACCTCTAGTGTGGATGTGTTGTGGTTTGATGTCATATTGATTTCAACCTCCAGTATGGTTAGGAAGATTGTTGTAGTGTTTTCATTGATGTCAACAATGACTATGTTGCACTATGTTGCCTTTAGTATTGCCATTGATGTCAACCTCTAGTGTGGTGTTGAGAAGGTATTGTAGATGGCGAGATTGTTGATTATGTAGATATATTGAGAAGGTGTTTGTGGTGTTGTTGATGCAACTAGTATACTTGGTTTCGAAGTGCTTTTGAGAAAACTTAAATAAGAGAGTGTGTAGTGTGATAGTGGTGTGTTCAGTGTTGTGCTCCACATTTCTTCATGGTTGAAGATATGATTGTATGGTTTGGATATGATGATCAAAGGTGTTTAGAGGTGCTATATATCTAGAGTTTTAGGTTTTGGATCATGTGGCGGTGGAAGTTGTGTTTGACAGTGTGTTGCTTGTGAAAAAGGTTGTCTAGGAGAAATGAGATTGCTTCACATTTCTTTGTGTTGTGGTTTCGTGTCTTGCGAATTTGGGAACATGCTAATATTGTCCACATGTACCTTCCCTTGGAGTTTTGTGTGCTCAAGTTTTCTGCAAGGTTGGATAGTATGTCGCATGCCTATGGCAGTGTTGTTGGTTGCACAAGATGGTGGTGTTCTCAATTTCAGGTGTTCGTGGCAGTGTTGCAAAATATTTTGATGGTGCTGGAATATTTTGGGATGTTGTGTGGATATTGTGAAGTGTTTCATTTTTTTCCACATGTTGATTTTGGATTTGGGGAAGCGTGTATGTGGTCACTTGTTAGTGTTAGTGTAGGTTTGGTTGACCTGGTGTGCCAACGTTAATTACAAAGGTTGTTTGTTATTTTTTGAAGTGTGGCGAAGCATGTCGGTGTAGATTTGTTTCCTAGTTAACCCTTGGTGTGGTCTATCTTCACTTATTTCCACCACATAAGTGTTTGGTGTCAACCTATTTAGTGGGTGCATGTTTGAGCCGCATACATTTCATTATGGCCGACATGGAGAAGGTTTTTGAGGTTGTGGAGGATATATAAGCAAGGTTAATTGTTGGAGATGTGTAAGTGGTGTGTGGTAGATGTGTGAGTATAGTATGATGTGAATGTGATCAAGTGTGGTGATTTGAATGTGAGCTTAAATACCTAAGGCTACCAGATGGAGTGAGCAGAAGGCGTCTACATTTTCAATGTGCCTGAAGTTGCTAGAGGTAGTGAACCGAAGGTTGCAAATGGTGCAGAGTTGTAGTGGTGGATCTTTCTTGTTGCTTTGAGATAAATATCTCAGTAATAGTCTTCTTCTATTATTCTTTCTTCTAGACAGTGAGTCCTTTGGGCAATGAGCCATTCTTCTCTTTTGGGCAGTGATTCTATTGTACTCGGTGTTGCTATTCATATATATGTGAGTTAATCCTAACCGTGGTTTTTCCCTGATTAAGGTTTTCCACATAAATATGGTGTTCTCTTGTGTATGGTGTTTAATGTGTATGTTTCATATGTTTACATTCTGCTGATGATAATAAGGGTTTGATGGTTAATGAGGGTTTAAGGTTTTAATGTACAACTAATTCACCCCCCCTCTCAGTTGTCCTGTGTGTCTAACAATATAGACTAAGGAGGATACCTAAAGTAGAAATTGATAAGGATGCAAACTCAAAAGGAAATATTTTCATAGAAAGTAATAATTACATCATTGATAACGAGGATGTAATTTAAGCTTGTGAGTTGGATGAGTTAGGGAGAAGAATGAGGAAATTCCCAAGCATGGGGATGATACTTATAAGGGTAATAAAGGGAATTGTACAAGAGGAAAACTTACTAAAAATAAAGGACACCAAGTAGAAGGAATATTGAGGAAAACATAGTGGAAGATGTTGGGTCCCAAAATTGTTGCTCCACTTCCTAGAACATAATTCCACTCACAATGTAAGGGTTGTCATTGAGCCAATAAAATTGGTTCATTGACATAACAATGGAGGGTTTAAGGTCAAATATATGAGAGTGGGTTCTATCTCCTATGCTTTGAGCTTGGCTTAAACCCAGGATGACATTCCTAGAGGTTTATAATAAAATTAATAGTTGGAAGCAATGGTAACTAAACCTAAATTGTTGATACAACCCCAAATATTTTCATTGAGCATGCCAAAAACTAGTTACCCTACTACCTATATATAGATTATATACACCATTGCAGTGAATGCAAGGTGGGGGCAAGTTACATGATTCATAGAAATTGATAAATATTATTCCATGTTATAATGATATCATGAACTGTACCAACTTAAACCAAACTAAAAAAGGGGTATTTGATAATTTGTTTGTTTAATGAGTGATTGAGTCAATTTGTTCTCAAACCGGTGCCTCTTTATGGGGTACAAAGTCAAGTTGATAGTGCAAAGATGAAATTAAAGGTAAAATACTAGGTTGTTGATCAAAACATTAAGATGCATTAAATTTAGAGAATTATAGACTAAACATATTTGTTATCCATCACCAAACCACACAAGTTCATAAATAAATGTTGAATGATCATTACAATAAATGTAATTATATTAAAATTATACCATATTTTCAAACAAGACTTACATTTACATCAAACATGTGGAGGGGAATTTGTATAATATTTAGAAATACCTTGAACCTATACTCATGAATTTGTGGATATATTACGTCTGCATTTTCATGTTGACCTATACATGGTCTACTAATTCCATCATTGTTTCTCCTTACATCATATTCATCAACATTTATTATTCTTCTAATTGATTGATCATTTGAATCATCAAAGGTATACTAGTATTGGTCCCTCAGGTCCACAAAGGCATTGCCTCTACTCAAGGTGCTTACTTTCTCTTGGTTGTTTAGTCTTGAAGAATCAACTCCATCCTTTGTTTTCCACTTAGCACATTGTTTCCTTACATTACTTGAATTACCTCCTTGTGAAGGTTGATCTACACATTATCTTATTTTATCCATGGTAATTTAGAATTTAAAACTAGGTTCTTACAACATAGTCACCACTCCTAAAATAGAAGATGCAAATCTTCTTGATAAAATTATTGTCATGAACCAAAACAACAATCACAAACACACACATTACTTATGATTTGGCAATAATTTTTAGATGTTTAATAGTTGTTCCCTGAAAATGGTGCCATTCTATTGGCATAAGTTGATAGGTTACCAACTTCAACACAAAAAAAATGCACACTTGTAAATTTATTTATTATTGAGGTATTGAAGATGTATCCAATTTCCAACAAATTGACAATGACTAATTAATCCCCGACAATGACGCCATTTTGTTGCTCATCCCAAAACGATTGCTCCACTTCCTAGAATGAAATTTCCCTCATAAGACTAAGGTTGTTGACGAAAGAATAAAATTGGTTCATCAATAGAATAATGAAGGGTTTAAGGTGAAATCTACAAGAGTGGGCTCTCTCTCCTACGCTTTGAGATTTTCTTAAACTCAGGAGGGTATTCCTAGAGGTTTGTAACAAAAAATAGTTGGAAGCAATGGTAACTCAAACTATTGATACAACCCCAAATATTGTCACTAAGCATGAGAGAAACTAGTTACCCTACTACCTCTATATAGTCAATTATACACCATTACAATGAGCACAAGGTGGGGGCATGTTACATGATTCACAAAGATTGATAATACTATTCCTTGTATGGAATGATATCATGAACTATATTAGCTTAAACCAAACTAAAAAGGGGTATTTACTGATTTGTTCATTTAATGAGTGATTGAGTCAAATTATTCTTATACCTATGCCTATTGATGGGTCACAAAGTGAATTTGGTAGGGAGGAGATGCAATGAAAGGTAAAATATGGATTTATTGCTCAAAACATTAAAATAAATCAAATTTAAAGAATTTTAGACTAAACATACGTAGTTATCCATAACCAAACCACATAAGTTCATATATAAATGTTGAACATTATTATTATAATAAATGCAACTATATTAAAATACTACCACTTTTTTAGACAAGCATTATATTCACATCATCAAACATGTTGAGGGGGATCTCTATAATATTCACAAATACCTTAAAACTATACTCATGATTGTGGAGACATTACATTTACAAAATTATCTTTAGACATTCTAGGAACCTTCATTGCCTTTGTACAACCGATCTTCAATGATTTGAACCTTAGAATCTATCGACACCTCTTTTGCACTAATAATAACCACTGACCAAATCTTGGAAAGTTCAAAATATCAAAAAATACCATGTTGCTTGAAACCATAGCCCATGGAGCTGTATCAATGCTAAATTGAAAGTTGTAGATAAATCCCTCTCAAAATGGATGTCTTAGATTGAAGGAAAGACAAAGCATTGATTTCTAGTAATTGGGAAACCTCTTGCATTAATGGTGGTAGATGGGAGTAAACCCTAGACATTTAATTTTGGTGCCCAAAATCAATATGAGAAAAGCACATTAGGTTCTAGGTTCCTACTAGGGCATAGGTTTAGGAAGGAAGAATGGTTGAAGAGAATGAGTAGAAGTCAACCTAGAATTGAAACCTTGAAGTTCTAGGTTCTTGTTGAGGCCTAGGTTCCAAGAAGGAATAATGGTTGAAGAGCGAGAGTAGAAGTGGGTATAGAACCAAAACCTTGAAACTTAAAATTCTTGTTGGGGCCTAAGATTTGGGGAGGAACAACGGTTGGGGAGTGGGAGAAAAAGAAAACCTAGAACCATAATCTTAAGGTTTCAAGTTCTTATCGAGGCTCAGGATTTAGGAAGGAACAATGGTTGGAAAGTGAGAGTGGAAGTGAACTTGGAACCAAAACCTTGAGGTTCTAGGTTCCTATCAAGGCTTAGGATATGGGGAGGAACAATAGGTGATGAGAGAAAAATTGAACCTATAATTATAACCTTGAGGTTCTAGGTTCTTGTTGTGGATTAAGAGTAGAAGTGGAAGGAAACCTAAAACTAGAACCTTGAGGTTCCAAGTTCTTATTGGGCTCAATATTTGGGAAGGATAAATGGTCAGAGAGAAAGATAATAATTAGACTTGGAACTAGAACCTTGAGGTTCCAAGTTCCTATTAGGGGCTCAAGATTTGGGGAGGAACAATAATTAGGGAGCAAGAGCGAAAGAAAACCTAAAACTAGAACCTTGAGGTTCTAGATTCTTGTTGAGGCCTAGGATTTGGGAAGGAATAATGGTCAGAGAGTGGGAGTGGGAGTGGAACTAAAACCTTGATGTTTTAGGTTCTTGTCAGGCCCAAGATCCAGGTAGGAACAATGGGGAATGGAAGTGAAAGTGGACCTAGAACTAGAACCTTGAGGTTCCTGGTTCCTATTAGGGCTCAAGATTCAATAGGCACCAAAGGGAAAGGAATAACCCCAATGCTTGAATAGAAACACCAAATCCTCTTAGCGATTCCCAATATAAGATACCAGAAATATGGTTGCAATAGGTATATAGATAAAAACGAGTATTGCAAATGAAGAAAATCTATCACATAAGATAAAAGGTACATTGAAGAGGATTAATTAATATGCATAGAAAGTGTGGTACCCAAAGGACATGTTTTGAAGAAAAAGTGATGAAAAGAACATACATAAGGAAGACAAAGATGTTGGGAACTAAGGTGCACATGCCAATAAGGAAGGAAAATTAGTAAGAGTTAAAAGAGAGTTAACAACAAGGAATTTTGTAAGGTTATATCAAGGATGATATAATTGTTTAGGCTTGGGGAGGATGTTGGTAGTTGGTAGTGGTACCACAATACTATTATACAACCTTATGTGATATTATCCTATTTTACAAATAGTTTTTGGTACCATAAAAAAGAGTTCCACATCTTATAAAGCCCCAAAATAAGGCTATGCAATATTGCACACTACACTAAGAGCCTTGTGGTATCATATATGGGCATTAGAAATTTAGAAAAAAATATATAGGAGGTTGTGTACCACCACACAACCTCCACATATGTAATTTGGAGTATTCCTAAACCCATATATGGGTCATACAACCCTTAAATAGCCTTAAACACAACTAAACACCCCTAAATAAGCTATAACAAGGATAAATATCATAAAGGGAAAGGTGAATTTGTAGGAAGAGTATAATTAAGAGTATTTATGAAATGTTATATAGAAAATGCAAGATAAAAAAGGAATTAAGAGGCAAAGAGAGAGAGAGAGAGATAGGTTAAGTGTTAGACATCAATATGATCTACTTTAGCTACAAGGAGAGAGGGGTTAAGTGTTAGGCATCAATATGATCTACTTTAGCTACTAGGGAAGATAAAAGGATGTGAAACTAGTAATAAAATTGGGTTTTGAATCCAACAACATAGAATATCCTTACAAATATTATTAAGGAGTGTACATTATTTGATGCATCCTTTCATTTATATGAAACCAATATATGGTCATGTTCTATAATAAGAGATTGTTAAATTCATTATCCACACCAATTGCATGCAATATGCATGCATATACTAGGCATATATAAGATCATGATGTTGATGATGATCATCTAGATAGTGAAGTGATTTATGCATTGCATAATCTATAATGTTGGCATTAAATTTGTGGGTGAATACTATTTGGTAATGGGGTAATTGGTACCATAAAGAACATAATATATTCTAAAGGTAATAGACCCAGAGAGAGAGATAAAGATATATATATATATATATATATATATATATATATATATATATATATATATATAAAGAGAGAGAGAGAGAGAGAGAGAGAGAGAGAGAGAGAGAGAGAGAGAGAGAGCATCAATATGATCTACTTTAGCTACAAGAGAAGATAAAAGGATGTGAAACTAGTAATAACATTGGGTTTTGAATCCAACAACATAGAATATACTTAAAAATAATATTGAGGAGTGTGCATCATTTGATACATCTTTTCATTTACATGAAACCAATACATGGCCATGTTCTATAATAAGAGATTGTTAAATCCATCAACCTCACCAATTGCAAGAAATGTGCATACATATACTAGGAATATAGAAGATCACATGATGTTGCTGATGATCATCTAGATAGTGAAGTGATTTATAATGCATTGGATAATCCATAATGTTGATATTAAATTTGTGGGTGAATATTGGCTTTGGTAATGGGGTAATTGGTGCCATAAAGAACATAGTTTATTGTAAAGGTAATAGACCCCTAGAGTTGTCATGTGATCATGTAATTTGATAATTATGTGGCGTGTCATGAGACATTAATAACCCAATATTTATCATTATTCCTCTTGTTACAAGGGGTAATTATACACAAATCCCCACTAAAATGGTATGAGTTCTAACCACACACAAATCATAAGGTTGATATTAGAGAAGGTCACCATAGATATTAGTGATGTAGAGAGGAAAGGTTTGACATTCACTTATATCTCAATTAAATATATCAACTTATCACAAAGATCATTGATATTACCACTTGAGCAATACTCTACAATAGAAAATACACATTGCATTAACAATAGGAAAGATGAAGAGTTACAGTTCTCTAAGTCGGTCCTTGAGGGAAACATTCAACACATGTTTGTTTTGCATGAGAATGAAATGACCTTCTATAGGGTTTGCTCATGTCATTGATAACATACATGCTTTGTACATTTCATATATTGTTGTGAAGTATTTTTATAGATACCTTCATTTATTTGTAATAATGACTATAATGTTATTATACATGGTTTCTCTTTTTTGTGTATATTATTTATAAGTTAGTATTGGTGTATGAATGCATATATCATTCATAAAATGAAAATAACATGGTTGAATTAGTTGTTTTTCAATATGTATCCATTATTTTGAAACAACTATAGTGCTATTGGGAAGATGCATGCCTTATATAAGAAAAATTTGCAATTGTATTTCTTATAATTAAGACTTATTGTATCAATGTTGGATATCTTTAGAAATAATCATCAATATTGGTGAATTATAATACCTTCAAATTCCCTTATTTTCTATAGAATCATGAAAAATCTCTTAAATTATCATATCTACGAAGTTTTAAAAAATTATGAACAACACTTAAAGGTGTTACTAAATGGTCTATAAGTAGTGGCTTTTCCAAAAATAATAAATGCATAGTGTAAGGCTATAAATATTCATGTCTATTAGCCATAGCTATACTATAAAAGCAATTCTCACTACGGTTTAGATGTTGTCAATATCTATATTTTCTCTGGATTAAGAACACTTTATGGTTCATTATATGCTCCAACCTAGAAGCACTAACTTTTATTCATAGTTAAATCAAGTTTAACATAAATGTAATGTATAGTTATTGTAATGAATCTAGCAAGTGCTTTTAGAATCGTAGTATTACACATATTATTCATCATGCTACACTTGATTCATTTGTATTGAATTATGTTGATATTTTGTTCACAACAATATCCACTCTACAATTGTAGTGTGTTGATTCTATTTTGTTTCATTTTGTTCTCCAATACTATTACTATTCTTCTTAGGCAATTCGTGGGTATATCAATTTTTTGTTCCTTATTATGAACTTTAGTTTACATTTCTTGGAATGAATGAAAATTTTAAAATTAATGTGTCTAGAGAATCCTAATCATACCTGATTATCTTTATTTAAAAAATAAAAATCTAAATTATGGAGATGACTTATTTTGGCCAAAAAAGCATTCATATTAGCTTGATATGTGCCTTATTCTGAAGTATATTAGACTTTTGGTTTCCAAAATGGAGGTTTGAATCTAAATTAGTATGAAGTGCCATTATTTAAGGTACATAACATGGATGAATATGGAAGCAAACATTAGAGACCAATAGGATCTAGTATGGTTGTAGGGGAAGAGGAAATAATATGCAATAAGTAATGAAATTGATTTATGAATCCAACAACATAGAATACCCTTAATAAGAGTGTAAAGGATTGTGCATTATTTGATGCATTCATGCATTTATATGCAACAAATAATATGGCCATGTTCCACAATAAGAGAATAAAAATTGTTGACCACACTAGATACACACAATGTGTTTACATATACCACATATATAGACGATCATATGATGTTGATGATGATCATCTAGATAGTGAGGTACTTTTGTGTTATCAGCAACACATAATGGTGATGGATGTTGGCTTGGTTAACGGGGAACTTGGCACAATAAATATTATAGTATAGATTGTCAAGGTACTAGTCTGCAAGTGTTGTCATTATGTAGTTTGATATTTATGCGCATGTGTCATAAGACACAAATAACCCAAAGTTTGTCTCACTTCTACTATTACAAGGGATGATCATATATGTCTTTATTAAAATGACACGACTTCTAATCATACACAAATCATCAAGGGATAACATTGAAAATGCCATAATAGAAATTAGTGATATAGAGAAGGAAGGTTTGACATTCACCATTGTCTCCTCAATCAAATCTCTCAACTCATTACAAATGCCATTATATTTCTCATTTGAGAGATTATAAGATAGAAAATAATATTTTTTTAATAATAAGAAAAATGAAGAACGATAATCAAGATCTTTGTTCTAAGTTGACCTTTGATGAACACATATAATACATGCCAGTTTTGCATGGGATTGGTATGATCTCTTATAGATCTTGCTTATGTCATTGATAACATATACTTGTACATTTAATATGTTATGTGAAGTAGTTTTCTAAATACTCTTCATTGTCTATAATAACAATTATATTGTTATTGTACATGATTGCTCTTTTTTGTGTATACTACTTATAAGTTAGTGTTAGTGTGTGAATGCATGCATCATTTATAAGATGAAACTAAAATGATTACATTGGTCAAGTTTTTCAATATCTATTCATTGTTTTAAAACAATTACAATGTTACTAAGAAAGACAACTTACAAGAAAAAAATAAAAATTATTGTCATGGTTAAAAATTTATTGTATTGATATTGAATATCTTTAGAAACAATCGTCAATATTGATAAATTATAATACCTTCAAAATCACTTTTTTTTTTGTTTAAAATCAATGAAAATATCTTAAATTATTATATCTACAAAATTGCAAAAATTAACACCACCACCACGAAATGTTATTGAATAACCCAGAGACAATAACTTCACCATTAAACAATAAATATATCATACCTAATAATAACCAAAACCAATAAATGTGCAATACTTGCTATAAGCAAAAACATTAAAGGAGTGGTGTAAGGTTATAAACTTAGCGACCATTCAATAGTTATAGTTTTATTGAGGGTAGTCAAAGAGGACGACAGCCGTTACTAGCCAGAGCCAACAGTCGATGAAACAGTATTTGACCGCCACAGGCGGCCGCTAAATATAAAACAAGGCTGTGTGCCCACCTAATATAATTCCTCGGATGGGAGTTGTCTTGGAAAAGTCGAAGAATAACTTACGGAGAATTTGAAAAGTTGGAAAGCACTGCCTCACCTCATTTTTGTACAAAAGGAGTTTATAATAACGAAGACGCTTCCAATTTCCAGACAGAATTTTGTTCTGTTTTCTTGGGGTTTTGATTATGATTTTGGGGATCACAGAGCCATACTGGCAAGTTTAATTCAGATCGTTATAAGCTTTTATTTCAACTGAAGTTGTCATAGTAAGCCCTTTTTCTTTCTGTCGAAGAAATCATCGGAATATAAGATCATAATCAATGGAATACCAAGGGCCAAACCAGAGGTCCAATGCAAACATAGGCAATTTAGGCATGCCGAATTTTATGGCTTTTAATTGGACTCCTGAATCTGCAAACAACCTAAATGGTAAGGTACCTTTTGCTTTAGTATTTTAAATTGGCTCTGCTTTTTAATAACTTTTTTATTAGGGTTTAGGATATTATAAAGTGAGCATATAATGCTTGGTAATTAAATTGCTGGAATAGCTTGCAAGATGAATTAATTTTATTTGTTGGAATACAACAATACTGTGGGTGGTAAGAGTTCTTGATTGTTATTGTTTTGATAAATTCCATCTTTCCTGGAGGTAAATTTCAGCTTAGTTGCCACGAATCGGGTCCTATCCTCTTTATGTCAAAGTCAGACGACTTGTGTTCAGCAGTATTAGTTAGTTTATCATATTTACTAGGCTTTGAACCTGGAGCTCCTCTATGGATGCTCCATTACTTTTACCATTTGAACTCATTCCATTCAACGTAAGAGTTCTTAATTTCACTTGAGTACTATAGGGAATTTAGAGTTTAATTTTACTGTAAAAAACTTATTTTTTCCAGCTTAGCTCACTACACAGCATATTTGTGAATGTTGCAGTTCACCTTGATGAATACTTGTAGAAGTCGAACAGAAAATGTAGACTGCTAGCAAAACTTGCCCTGACTTAATTTTAAGAGTGTTCAGTGCGAGGCAGGTAAGGGATCAGTGGAAATCCTTTGACTGCTGATTCTGAGGTGGCAAGACTCGTTTCAAATGCTAGTCCATACTTTTTGGGATGCCTGAGGTCAAAAGCCCAGGCTTGTGTTGCTGGACGCCAGACAATGCTGTTGATCCAGCGATCACACCTAATTGCAGTAGTAATCACCTCATCTCTGCAAATGATAATAACCTGGTAGATTCACAAGTGGTTGCTGAACATTTGCTTGAAGGTAGTATAATCTATGACAAGGATTGTCAAGGAGTCCCGGATACTGACATCGGCGTTCGAGAGATTGAAACATGGACTTAAAATGGTTACTGGGTATTGCCAACATTTAATCAATAACTTATATCTCTAATGCGCAAGCTTTTCCATAGATCAAATTGGGATATTTGGACTAAAACACAGGGAAGACAGATTGCAACTTTTACGCTTATGAAAGTTAACCCTAACACATAATAAAGGAAAATCTAACAGTATAAGAAGAAATTTGCCAATGTGATATAGAGGGCTTCTGTAGTAGAATTTGAATTGAGCCTCAGGAGCTTAATGCATTTGTTTATTTCTTTCTTCTGGATCTTTGGAGTTTCAGAAGCTTCCGTGACATGTTTCTTGGGTAGTTGTAATTTTCTATTTCTTGTTGGTGTGTCATTTGGGTTCACAAATACCTAGATAGCTGATAAACATAGATTTGAAGGAGCTCCTGTGACATCTTATATCCATATGACAGCAATCTGTACAAGGAAACTGAAAGTATAGATTGAATTGTTGACAGGGTGCTTCCTTTCAAATAAGAATTTCGTTTTGTAGATAGTTTGGAGGAAGAAGATAAAGAGTACCAGGGCATAGGTTGTTCATGTAAAAGATGAGGTTGCAAAATTAAAGAATATTGTTTCTACCATGTTATGTACCTAGGGATAGATATTATAATGTATATAGGTTGATGGAGATGTTGACATGTGACACACATTCCTTAGGTTAGTTATACTGGGTCATGTGGATTTTGTGTAATTAATTATAGTAGTTAATGAGTAGGTTCACATGGGTTTAGTGGTTTACCCCTCCATTATGTTATTACAAGGTCTATATAAAGGAGGTAAATATCATTGTAAGGATATGTGAAGAGTATGTTATGTGTTTTGAGATCTCTTGGAGATATAGCGTGGAGTGGCTTCTTTCATAAGGAGTAATGTGTTGTGTTGACCTTACTTTAAGGGTTTACTCTATTTTTGCACATAATGGATATTAGGGCATCTTGGCCCATGAACATCTCGTGCTGTGTGTGACCTTTCTTTTACATGATCTTCTTTTAGTTACTATATTTGTGAATCTTATCAAGTGGTATTAGAGCTATGATTTGGGCAAAGGCGAAGACAAAACCCTAATTTTTGAATATTCACCTATATTTCACAAACGGTTGTGAATTGTTTTAAAATTTTTTATTGAATTTCTAGAATCAAATAAGGAATCTACAAGTCAAATTTCAACTATTGATCATCAATATTGAGCGAGTTATTGGAATTTTAGTGTTTTTCATACATTCTCTCTATTAGCCACAATTCACATAAAATTTTCAATTTATTAACATTTTTGGAAAGCTTGCCAAAATTCATTAGGGGTTCTATTATTTGTATTTTTGTATTTGGTGTCAACATCATTATAAAATGATCGGGTCAAAATTTGGTCAATGATATGTGGTAAAAAGGTGATCTATTAAAATTTTTTTTTTTAGAAACCCTAGTTTCATGGTAGTGGCTAAGAAAGAAGATATCAATGAAATACTCAAAGAAATAGGTTATATCTTGCATCATATGGCCAATCAAGTTAATCCACCTCCTATGGAAAATGAGGAAGAAGAAAAAGTAGGAGGATGCAAAGGAGGAGGAGGAGGCAGAGGAGGAGGAGATGAATTGAAGAAGGATATAGGTACTCACATTTTAGCTCCAAGGAAGGAAGATTCAATATTTAATTTTATGGATGCATTCGAAAGGCAAAAGATATTGTTATTGTAAACTCTAACAACAAGTATAACTTCATTTGCATGGACTTGCCAAGCAACTATAGTTACAAGCAAAGAAAATCAAGG
The DNA here is from genome assembly GCA_007115665.2 of Sequoiadendron giganteum. Lineage (NCBI taxonomy): Eukaryota > Viridiplantae > Streptophyta > Pinopsida > Cupressales > Cupressaceae > Sequoiadendron > Sequoiadendron giganteum. The sequence goes on from CM021101.1 coordinate 773,319,064, forward strand.
ACAATCAAATAGAGGGTAAGGATATTCAAATTCTTTTAGATTTGAAGCTTATTAGAATTATATTAAATGATTATTAAAAAACAAGGCTTACTTTTGTAATAAAGTCACTTTAATGACTAATGTGAGTTTACTATTTTTAGTTGCATCCTCCAAACTCTATATAAGGAAGTGTTTGTCAATGTAATCTTTTTATCCTGATAACTAATAGAATATTAAAACATCATGACCTATTCGTTTTTATGACATGGTATCAGAGTAGGATGCAGCAAGGATTTGAAGATAAAATCACAAAAGTTTTTTAGGTTTGCTAATAATCACAACCAAAAGTGAAGAAGAGAAATCACCAAAAGTAAAGAAAGGAAATTGTTGGTTTCTTTATGCAAATTGTAGACAAGTATTAATCAAAATTGTGGGTTCATTTTGTTGGTCAAATTGCGGAATCGTGAGGGATTTTACAATAGACTTTTCAAGTAGTTTGGTGCGGATTTTTCCTTTGCAAATTGTGCTGATTTTTTTTCTAAACATTGAGTGACCATTTTTTTGGGAGCACACAACCAAGGGAAATTGTTATATTTTGTGGGTTTTATGATGGCAAAAATTAGAAAATTGTGGGTTTGAATTGTGCATTGTAAAAATCAGTAGTCATGATTGGTTGTTTAGATGTCGTGCTGAGTTTCAAAAGCCATGACATGTTTTTTTGTTGTTCTTTTATGTAAAAATGCGACGCGCAACAACTAGGGTTTTTAGATTTGTGACTAGTTTTCTATGCCTCATTTTGGCGAATTTTTGTGGGTGATTTTTTGGCAAAAAATAAAACAAAATTTTGTATCAAATTTTCATCATATATATGAGCTGGTCTTTGCTTGTGATTAGGGCATATGTAATTTGCGACTAGGGTTTTAGGTGATATTTTTCATTTTTTGCAATGCTCACTAAGTCACTAGGGTTTCCAAACTAATGCCTAGGTGCCTAGGGTTTGCAATTCACCGGTTTAGACTCGAGTTCAAAGAAGATATGCTTCGAAGCTTGAGCTTTGGTGAAGTATTTACTATTGTAAGTGGTTGTAGCTATAGCCATGGCTAGTGTGGCTTCTTTTGTGCTTAATATTAGCCCTCACCCAATGTTGAGTTGTATTCTAGGAGTTATTGCTGTTACAAAAGTCTTGCTTCTCATGTCTATCTAGAGGATATTTAGAGTTGGGCAATCATGGAGTATGGACATTGGAATTGTAGAGCTTTTCCTATGCTTAAGGTAGGTAGACAATGTGTAGGAGGTAATATCATTGATGAATCAGATGATAAAGATACACTTTGTCAACATGTTGAAGATCCTCCAAATGCATTGCCAGGAGAGCTTGAAAATATTACTATGTCAAGATGAATGACGAATTGCACTCATTTTAAGAAGTCCACACTTTGAAGATAGGAAGGAATCCGATATAGATAAAGCTCAGAATGAATGGTTGTGTAGTTTACTTGGGAGTTTGTGGATCTTGGGAGTCATACCCTAGGGTTATGAGACAACTTGATGGAGCTTGGCATGGATTGTTGTCCAATGGTTTGGGAGATGAGTGATTCAGGAGTTTAGGGAGGTGGTAATCAGGGAACTTGGGGAATTTAGCTCAGGAGCTACACCTTTACGAGGGTTTGAGGTAGCTTGATGGAGTTCTACTTGGTGCATAGTTTGTTTTCAAAGTAAAGCTTTTGAAGAATGGCGAGTTCATTGTTTAGGGTGTTTTTGGTTTGATACTTATGCTAGTTTTCTTTGGTTTTTAGTGTAGTAAGCCTTAAGATGGGGTATTAGAATAATATTAAATGATTATTAGAAGATAAGGCTTACTTTTGTAATAAAATCACCTTAGTGACTTAAGTGAGTTTACTATTTTTAGTTTCATCCTCGAAACTCTATATAAGGTTTTCGTCAATGTAATTTTTTTTATCTTGATATCTAATAGGATATTAAAATACCATCACCTATTCATTTTTACAATGATGCTCTCTATGGATAAACATGTTTTGCATTCAAATTTTTATTCTTTGGATATGGATGGGTTGGATACCATTCTTGGATATCCTTAGTCAGAATATTTTGTGATAATTAACATAATATGCAAAAGAAGCTCATGAAACTTTGGTACAGAAAGAAAAAAGTTACATTGTAGGATAGTACACATAATAGAGACCAAAAGAAAGTCAAGGTAGACCAAGTGTAGCATTCTATTGAAGATTGCATCAAAGAATTAGAGGACAAACAAGAGGAGCAAGATGTAAAGAAAAAAGATGTGAATATTTCCATTCATGAGCCAACAAAACAAGTGGCAACAAATGGTGAAGAGTCAATGAAGGTTCTAGAGATAGAAAAGGGTGCAATACAGAGACATCCACATCGTTGTGAGATGCAAGAATCATGGAGGCATGATTTACACCTTTACGAGGGTTTGAGGTAGCTTGATGGAGTTCTACTTGGTGCATAGTTTGTTTTCAAAGTAAAGCTTTTGAAGAATGGCGAGTTCATTGTTTAGGGTGTTTTTGGTTTGATACTTATGCTAGTTTTCTTTGGTTTTTAGTGTAGTAAGCCTTAAGATGGGGTATTAGAATAATATTAAATGATTATTAGAAGATAAGGCTTACTTTTGTAATAAAATCACCTTAGTGACTTAAGTGAGTTTACTATTTTTAGTTTCATCCTCGAAACTCTATATAAGGTTTTCGTCAATGTAATTTTTTTTATCTTGATATCTAATAGGATATTAAAATACCATCACCTATTCATTTTTACAATGATGCTCTCTATGGATAAACATGTTTTGCATTCAAATTTTTATTCTTTGGATATGGATGGGTTGGATACCATTCTTGGATATCCTTAGTCAGAATATTTTGTGATAATTAACATAATATGCAAAAGAAGCTCATGAAACTTTGGTACAGAAAGAAAAAAGTTACATTGTAGGATAGTACACATAATAGAGACCAAAAGAAAGTCAAGGTAGACCAAGTGTAGCATTCTATTGAAGATTGCATCAAAGAATTAGAGGACAAACAAGAGGAGCAAGATGTAAAGAAAAAAGATGTGAATATTTCCATTCATGAGCCAACAAAACAAGTGGCAACAAATGGTGAAGAGTCAATGAAGGTTCTAGAGATAGAAAAGGGTGCAATACAGAGACATCCACATCGTTGTGAGATGCAAGAATCATGGAGGCATGATTTTACATGGAATGAACAAGCCAATTACTATGAATCTACATGGAATGAAAGGAACAATTTCATTAATTAGTGACATCAGATAAGTAATAACTATTTGGGGCAAAACAAGATGTCACTATGGCAAAGAATGGAATTAGATGGGTACAACAAATTGGGGATCAATGATGGGAACTAGGTACCATCAAGAAAAAACCACTTTGAAGATCACTAATGGGTGGTTGGACAAAATAGTATGGTATGTTGATAATGATTTGTAGTGGTCTAACTATTTAGCTTCTTTCGATGTTTCAAATGTGAAACATGTCAAGGATGGATGGCATGTTATGGTACTTCGGGATATGATCTTTTAATGTATATAGGCTGATGGAGATGCCAATATGTGGTACACATCCCTTAAGTTAGTTATTTTGGGTCATGTGAACAACTTTTGTAATTAATTATATTAGGTGATCAGTAGGTCTACATGGGTTTAGTGGTTTATTTCTCCATTATGTCATTAGGAGGAGGTCTATATAAAAGAGGTCAATATCATTGTATGGATATGTGAAGTGTATGTTATTTGTTTGGGATCTCCTACAGATATGTGGAGTGGCTTCTTCCTTGAAGAGTATTGTACAGTGTTGTTATACCATAAGGGTTTATTATATTTTTGCATATATTGAATATTTGAGCATCTTGTCCCGCAAGCATCTTTTGTGTTGTGTTTGATGTCTATTGTACATTATCATGCCAAGAGGCATAACCTATATTGACAACAAGGGGTGGAGGGTAATGACATGATTGTATTAACAAAAACTATTCAAAACCAACATTTATATTTAAAATATAAAGGCACCCAAATTTTAAAATAGCTCTAAAGTAAAGACACCCAAATTTTTAAATAAATAATAAATAAAATAACACTAAAGTAAATAAATAACTTATAAGTAAATTAAAAAAAATGTCGTGTTCTTTTTATCCATCTATAATTTAATTTAACAAAACATATATTAAATAAAATCTTTGCCAACCACAAATAATTTTTTCTATAATGAATGATGGTTTTTCAAAAACTAGAATTAAAAGTTGCATAAACTATAGAAAAAATAAAATAGCTTGTTAAATAAAAATAAATTAAATAATGTAGATAAAATATGTTAGATTTAGAATCAGAAATGTAAGCAAACAGAAAATGCAACACATAAACAATGAACACAATATTTTACCCTGGGAAAACCCTCCTACTCGAGGGAGAAAAACCTAGCAACAATATTCTCTTTATATATCAGAATAATAAGTGCAGAAAACTGCATACAAATCAGGCCTTACATAGGCCGAGTCTAATACAATGAATGGAGACACTTCTCCTTGAAGCGAAATACAAAAGATGACACTTCTTCTTAGAATCGAATCTGCTGCTAGGAGGTGAACTGCTGCTGCTGCTGAAGATGCAAATTGGAGAGTGAATGAATTGATGGTCAAAATGAGAGGACTCCATTGTCTATAAATACCAAACTAGGTGGCCTTCTCTCTAGGACCGACCTAGAGCAAATATATTTTATTTATAAAAGATGAAGGCCGACTTGCCTTGAGCAAGGTATAATTAAGGGAAAATATCTCCCGAAGCTACCAAACACTAACACTCCCTCTTAGCTAGGGAGGTATTTTTCCAGATATTTTCGTCATGGAGTCTCTCAACATGACACCCACAATGGCTACACCCATTTGTGGAAAACCACATCTCAGTCTCAGAGATGTACAAGAGTTCATCACGGAGTCTCTCAACATGATGTCCACAATGGCTACATCCATTTGTGGAAAACACATCTCAGTCTCAGAGATGTACAAGGGTTCATCATAGAGTCTCTCAACGCGATGTCCTCATAGAGTCTCTCAACATGACGTTCACAATGGCTACTCCCATGTGCGGAAGGAAACACATCTCAGTCTCAGAGATGTACAAGGGTTCATCATAGAGTCTCTCAACGTGATGTCGTCATGGAGTCTCTCAACATGACGTCCACAATGGCTACTCCCACGTGTGGAAAGAAACACATCTCAATCTCAGAGATGTACAAGGGTTCATCACGGAGTCTCTCAACGTGATGTCGTCATGGAGTTTCTCAACATGATGTCTCATCTCAGTCTCAAAGATGAACAAGGACTTGCACCTCATATTTCTCCGTCTCAGAGAAATATACACTACAAGGGCTTTCACCTCATATTTTTCTGTCTCAAAGAAATATACATTACAACAAATCTTCATGATGATGTGACTCCCTCTAAAGCTCCAAGTACTTGCATCAACCTCTTGACCTCCTCGTCCAAGATTGCTTGCAATGCTTGCCTTAGAGAAATGGTTTCCAATACACACTTTTGGCGCTACTAACTTGTGAGAGTTTAAGACTGTCCTCCTCGACCTTATCCCAGATCACCCTATTCTGAATAGGTTTGCGGAGCTTGCAATTCTGTTCTTGACAGCTGAAGAGGTCTTCCAAGGACTTTAGCACCTGACCTTGCAACACTGAAACCCACTTAGCTAACACCTTCATTTCTTCTTAGTGAGTCACAAAACTCCCTCTTGATCACAAAAGTCCATTTAAGGAAATTCGAAAAGAAGAAGAATTTTCAAAGACATAAGAAGAGCCTATATGTTCAAGAAACCAATTGTTCACTTGAAGAAAGTGATGAAAGTTTCTCCGAAAGTGATAGAGAAGAAATTCTCTTCATGGCCATGGAAACAAAAGAAGATGAAACTCCAAGGTGCAAAGACAAATGGAATGAAGAGATCGAGAGCGAGAAAGACACTATAGCAGATCTCGAGGAAGAACTTACTATTGCCATAGATGAAATCAAAAGACTCAAGAAGTGGAATTCAAAGTTGAAAGACCAAATTCGAGAAGATGGTGAAAAGTTTGAAAAGATAATTTTGGATTTGAAGACTCAAGTTGAAGAAGCCAAATGAATTGAAGATGTCTTAACAGATCAGCAAAAGGCAAAAGAATTGGCGTGTGAGAAACTTGAATTTGAAATTTTTTCTTTTAGAAAGGAGCTAGAAAAGACTAAAGATCAGTTCAGCAGAAACATAAAGTTTGATAAAAGTTCTGAAATGTTAAAGGACCTTAGCAACTCACAAAGATCACGATTCATCAAAAGTGGTCTTGGTTTTGATGGTGAAAGTTCACAAACTACAAAGAAGTTGGAAACCAAGAGTTATGTTGCAGCCCTAAAAAGCTCCAACATAGAAGTAAGCAAGGAGGAGAACAAAGAAGAGAACAAAAGGGAAGAAAGCAAAAAGCAATCAAACAAAGACAAGAGCAAGAAGGAAGATAAAGCTTCACAATTTCAAAGAACTAACAAGGACAACCTCAAATGGTCCTTCCCCAAAAGAAAGCCACATGCTACCAGGCTCAACTATTCTTTTCATGACTATTGTTTTTCATACAATCAATATGGTCATAGGCAATATATTGTAGAGTTTTTACAAGGAATGATTTTGAATTTATGAAGAGGAACTACAATCCATTTGCCCCTCTTATGGACTACAATGTCATATGCTATGACAAACACAATAGGTAAAGGCACACTTAGTTTGGATAATGGAAGAACCAAAACTAAAGATGTCCTATATGTTGAAGGGTTGAAGCATAATCTCCTAAGTGTGAGCCAAATGTGAGACCAAGGGCACACTCTCACATTTCATTCCGAAGGATGCAAAATCATGAAAAATGGAAAATTGATAGCTAATGCTTATAGAACAGATGGAAATCTCTACATTCTTAATGAGGTTAAAAATGAAAAATGCTTTATGGGGCAAGAAGATGAGAGTTGGCTATGGCACAAAAGGATGGGGCACCTGAAATTTGACAACATTGTAAAGATCAACAAACAACAAGCAGTGATGGACATGCCAAAGATAGCAAAGCCTTCAAATATTATTTGCAACAATGTCAATATGGGAAACAAACAAGGTGATGGTACACTCCCACAATACCTAGATGTTGGCAGCCTTCTTGGTTAAAAATAGTGATGAAGCATATCAAGATAATTGCAACCTTGTTTAATTCTTGGCAATTTGCTCCAGAAGGCGATAGGAATCTGCAACAAATCCTAAGGACAAACCAATGTAGCGGCTGCAGAGGGATGGTTCAATTAGTAAGCCAAGGCGATTCATGGCCAAGACAACAGGAACGATATAATCATTCCATGTCTCATACAATACAACATAAAACAGAGTCTACAACACTATATTCAATTATCAAATGTCAAATAAAGAGTCGTTGCAATATCGCAAGCATAGGAAGTTGCATAACCATGAAATACCAACTTGCATAGCCGAATACAAAGCTCACTAAACACCCACGATAGGGAAATTGAGAATATTGTATTAACACTATTCAAACAAAGCACGTCGATGGCACTACAGATTACATAGAAATCAAACTACCATATGCGCATGGTGCACTCTCTTCTCCCTAGCCACACGTCCCTGTTCATCTTTGGCCTTCTTCGCTCTAACACGGTCTACCTTCACACTCATAAGCTTCCAAAAATCAGCTTCTCTCAAACTAGAAAACCTGCACCCAAATCGAGCTTCATTTCTGACATTCTTTCTTGTCACTCGACCTCTTCTTATTTCTCTAATGTCCTCACCTCCTTCTTGGTTTGGTTTCCTCCAAGAATCGTTGACGTGCAACAACCACACTACCACTTGGATCGGCCTCTTCCTTTACGTTAACCGTCCTTCAACTGGTAGCAACTCACACTAAACAACATCGATCACTTGTAATTGCCTGACCACATGGGGAAAAGGAATAGGTTCGCACATAAACACACGATCTCCAACCAAAATTTGGCAACAAACAAAACTCCAACAAAATAAAAGGCAAACCAAAATTTACAAGCTCCTGTATCAGAAGGTCAAGCTTCAAATCTAATGAATATTCTACGACAAAGCTGTTGGAACTTGTTCACATTGATTTGTGTGGGCCAATGAGGGCAAAAAGCTTGCAAGGTGAGAGTTATTTCATGTTGTTGATTGATGATTATTCCAAGATGACTTGGGTAGCTTTTCTTAAAGAAAAATATGAAGCAATAGAGAAGATTAAGGCATTCAAAGCCTTAGTCGAGAATGAAAGAGGGTTGAAGATCAAGTACCTTGGATCTGACAGAGGAGGAGAATTTATGTCAACGAATTTGAAGAATATTGTGAACGACATGGGATAAAGAGGCAATATTTAATTGCAAGAACTCCACAACAAAATGGAGTAGTTGAGAGGAAGAATAGAACCATTCAAGTTATGGCAAGAGCTATGCTCAATGAATCCAAGATAGCTGATACTATTCGGAAAGAAGCAGTTCATTAGCTGTATACATTTCAAACCGAGCACAAATCAGGGTGAACAACAACAAAACTCCTTATGAACTTTGGAAGGGAAGGCCCGCATCAGTAAAGTATTTCAAAGTTTTTGGAAGCAAGTGTTATATAAGAAGAGATGATGAAGATTTGGGAAAGTTTGATTCCAAGAGCGATGAAGGTATCTTCCTTGGATACTCCACAAGGAGAAAAGCTTACAAATATTATAACAAGAGATTGCATAAAGTTATTGAAAGTGCGAATGTGAGAGTTGATGAAGAAAGACATCAAAAGGAGATTGTTCAAGAAATTGATTATCAAAAGGAAGAAAGTTGTAAAGAAGAAGAAATTGAGGAAGAAACTGAAACCGAAGAAAGAATCCAAAGACTCCAACAAAAGAACCACCCAAGACACCATCTAGATTTGTTCAAAAGAACCATCTTGAAGATTTGATTATTGGAGACAAAGGCACAAAAATTCAAACAAGAAGAAGACTTGCCAACACAACAGAACATGCAAATCTATGTTTGTTGCCCAAAGTTGAACCAAAGAACTTTTTAGAAGCAAGTGAAGACAAGCACTGGAATAAGGCTATGGATGAAGAATTGGATCAAATAGAGAAGAATGGGGCTTGGAGCTTGTCCCAAGACCTAAAGACAAGAACATCATTGGAACCAAGTGGGTGTTTAGAAACAAACTCAATGAGGATGACCAAGTTGTAAGGAATATGGCTAGGTTGGTATGCAAAGGATATGCTCAAGTTGAAGGAGATGACTTCGAAGAATATTTGCTCTTGTTGCACGTATGGAAGCCATAAGGATGTTATTAGCTCTTGCAAGTTTCAAGAATTTCAAAGCTTATCAAATAGATGTAAAATCAACTTTTCTAAATGGAAATCTGGAAGAGGAAGTGTACATTGAACAACTTGAAGGATTCATTCTGTCAAAGAATGAGGATTATGTTTGTAGACTGATGAAGGCTCTCATTATAGATTGAAGCAAGCCCGGGGCTTGGTATTCAAGGTTAGGCAAGTATTTTCAAGAGCAAGGTTTTAAAAGAGGAATTGCGGACAACAATTTATATATCAAGAATGAAGAAGATAACTTGTTGATTGTTGTCATCTATGTAGATGATATCATTTTTGGAGGAGACAATGAGAGAATGTGTCAAGGCTTTGCTTCTAACATGCAAAAGGAATTTGAAATGTCTATGCTAGGTGAGCTATCTTTCTTCCTTGGTTTGCAAATTTCCCAGTTAGATAAAGGGGTCTTTATATCACAAACCAAATATATTAAGGAAATGTTAAAGAAGGTCAGAATGGAAGATTGCAATCAAGTAAGTACTCCCATGGTTACTGGTTGCAAATTGAGAAAAGATGATGATTCTCCTATAGCAAATTAGACTATGTATAGATCCATAATTGGAAGCTTGCTCTATCTAACAACTACAAGGCTTGATGTTATGCATGCAATTGGTTTGGTAGCACGGTTTCAGGCAGCCCCGAAAGAAAGCCATGCTAATGCAGTCAAGAGAATATTGAAATATGTGAAGGGGATTGTGGATTTCGGATTGTGGTATCCAAGAGGTGAAGATTTCACCCTTACAACATACACAAATGCAGATTGGGCTGGCAATATTGATGATAGGAAAAACACCAGTGGAGGTGCATTCTTTCTTAGAAACCGTCTTGTATCTTGGCTAAGCAAGAAACAAGCATCAGTTTCCCTATCTATTGCAGAGGTAGAATATATTGCAGCAATAGTTTGTTGTACACAGGTTTTATGGATGAAACAAACATTGAAAGTTATCAAGGTTGAGTATGAGCATCCCATTCCCATATTTTGTGATAATACGAGTGCCATCAACATATTAAAGTACCTTGTTATGTACTCTAGGACAAAACATAATCTAATTAAATATCATTTCTTGAGGGAGCAAGTACTTGAGCAACAAGTAAAGTTGGAATATGTTGCTACAAAGGACCATATTGTAGACATTTTTACAAAGCCTCTTCCAAAAGAGACTTTTGAGTACTTAAGGGACAAATTGGGAGTGATGTCACTCTTGTCCATTTGCTAAGTTTTTCAAGGGAAGCATATGTTTAGGGGGAGCTATTCATTGTCTTATCAAGTTAGCCCCAGTTACCCTTTGCCATTGATGTCAAAGGGGGAGGAGTAGAGCCAGGGGGAGCAATTCCATCATGAGAAGTATGATCTTGTTGCATTTGAACATTTTTTCTTTGCAAGGTTGCCATCAATGACAAAGGGGGAGATTGTTGGAAAAATATTTGTCATTGATGCCAAAAGGTTTGCTGAAGCAAATCAGAAGCAAAATAAAATAAATAAATCTGCGTTGACTCTTGGCGCCCTTCTCAAAGTATTTTAAAATTGCAATTTTTTTGTTTTTATTATTATGGCCGAGCCCCCCTCTTGGGCTGACCCATTCATGGGAGCTAAAATGAAGTAAAAATTAAAATAAGGAATTTTGATGGCTTCTGGGCCAACCTGAGTTTAGGCGCCCAAATTAATAAATAAAAATAAATTATGCTGGCTGATCTGTTTTGAAGAGGTGCAACTCTTGGATGAAGTGCCACTTGAAGGAGTATAAATAAAGGTTTTTTGGAGAACAATTAATCAACCATTCATTGAATATCATTCCCAATTTCAGAGCAGATTCACAGCAGAGAAGAGCAGCATATGTGCAGAAAGTTTTGAAGACTACGAGCAGATTTTTTCAGACTTCATGAGCAGATGGTTGCAGACCTTATGAGCAGAAATTATCAAAGAATATGAGCAGATTCTAAAGTGCATTATTACAGACCTATGAGCAGAAATACTTGTGGAAGTAGTGCATCTTTGTGAGCATATTTTGAAGATCATTTTGCAGATCCGAGTGGAGGTTTTAGAGCAGAAATTCAAGGTAGATTTGTGAAGGAGTCGGCAAATGTTATTGAAGGCCTTGAAGGGATCTAGAGCAGATCCAACATCTTATAGTTATTTCGAAGGTTGGTGCCTTCTACTTTACGAGATTGGGAGGCAGGTGCCTCTCATCCTGAGATTGGTGTCTCTTGCTGAGTTGTTGCTCAGTGAAGGGGACTGGTGTCTCCTGTGGGTTGGTGCCTACAAAGTTGTAAGAAGATTTCTATAAAAGAAATATTTTTCTGTGATTTTCTCTTGCAAGGGTTTCCATGTAAAATCGTGTGTGCATCTTGTGTTCTAATTTGCTAGATCTTACTTGTGTGGATGTTTTGATTATTGGATGTTTTGATTGCCAAAGTTATAAATTGAAAAAGTTGTTCTTATACTGTTTCACCCCCCCTCTCAGTATAAGTGTGTGTGTTTCTTCAAAAACTTGAACATTCTTTTTTTGTTGTGTTTTCTGTCATGCAGTTGCAATCATGGGGCTGATAAAATTTTATTCTATAACAATGCTATAATAATAAAGCTATTTTGTCATTGGGGATTTTTTTCAACAAGTAGTGCTACTTGGGTCTGGCAAAGATTATACTGTTTTTATTTCGGTTCTCATTTTTGGTTTAAATGTAATTATCAAAACCTCTTTGCCTGAATCTAAGTTGCCGGTTCGGGTACGGGTTCAGATGCGGGTATGTCGGTTCGGCGATTTTTTTTTTCCTAGGGTACGGGTATGGGTACGGGAGTATATATATATATATATATATATATATTATTATTAAATTATAATCATATTGATATAATGAATAATCATAATGCCATAATGCCATAGAATATTGAAACAATGAAATACGCCATACGGTAATACCTCATATAATTATATTCATAGTTTGCAAAAAAGTAAACAGTAAATTACTAGATAGTAAATACTCAAGTCTTAAAATGTCATTACACATTGAAAATTCAAATTACAATCAAAACAATATTTAAATCAGTATTCTAAGATTCTTCAAATTCGTCTTCATCAAAATCATCAAGGTCGTGGTCCTCAATTGGTTCAATTTCATTTGAACCACTGTCAATTGGATTGCCACTCCCACTAGGTGCATTAGTTGCCTCATTGTCATCTATAGAAGCCAAGGAAAGTTGTGCAACTGTAGCATCTAAATCAGAACACTCAGGGATGAGATCCCAATTCTTTGTCACACCCTCATTGTATTCAGGTTTCTTATGTGATAAGAGACGAAGGTTGGAGTGTACATAGACCAAATCCTCTGCTTTTTTTTGCACCCAAACGATTGCGCTTGACCGAGTGGATGAAGGAGTATGTACTCCAATTCCGCTCAGCTGAAGAGGAACTTGCAACCTGTTGATTATGCATACAACATTTTAGCTTGGAGGCAAAACAATGGTGTTTTTTGCCCTTTTGAGTTTGCAAAATGGCCTCATTTGGTTGGCCAAGTCAATATAAGGCAATCTGGGCACTTTTTAGGGTTCCATTTTATGTTTTTAAGTTGACTTTTTCTCTTTTTTTGGGTTGGAAGTCGTGGGTTCGCCCGGGTCCTCTTGGGTTCTTCACGGGTTCGGCGTTTAGAACTTGGGTTCTAAACGCCGAACCTTGGCCGAACCCAGAGGAGAACCGAACCCGAACCCGAACCCATACGTATTTTGGCGGGTATGGGGGCCTAAAATGGAGAACCCAGTAACAGAGCCTAGAATGACATGAAAATGAAGAAATATAAGCTAGCATACATCAGTAACTAAGAAAAGAGTAATTATAGCCAAGATTCAGCTCTCAAAACTCTCCAATTTTGCTCTAAGAATGTGTCCTGAAGCAGAAGGCTGTCAAAATAAATCAAAAGTGTAATTGATTGGTGATATGTTTGAAAGGGAAGTATTTTGTCTCGATAGTGGAGTGTGTTCTTCCATTTATTTTTTCTCTTCTTTTAGCCCTTTAATTTTTGTGTAACACAGTTCAAATTTTGTAATGGACACGTTGATGCGTGTCCCAACTTTCCATGGATCATATCCTATAGGAATATGTGTTAAGAGGTACAAGAAAATATATATCTCGAAGGAGTATCTAGTAATATAGGTTTTGAATAGGCACCTCTGTTTCATGATTACTATTATTCAGTCAACATACCAATTGTAATTTGAATTTTCAATACAGATAGATTCATAAATTAGTTTGACTGGTCTGGAAAGGAATGCAGTTTGAGGATTATTTCACACTTTCTTCAAGCTTGTTTTCTTAAGATTTTTTATTTTGTCATACATATGAGCATTTCGGTGATACTGGCTCTCTATTTCTTTATATTGCAAATTTGGAACTGGTATCATTATCTTTTCTTGCTTCTTTATAGCTGACATTGATATTCTATATTGAAGTCTACCACACTTAGGTTATCTCCTTTATTATGTAATGGTTCTGGGCCTTCAGGAAACCATGAATTGAAGACTCTTTGTTACTATCTGTTGCCTTTGAGAGATCATGTTTTCTTTTGAGAATGATATGTTCTTATTGCAGAATCAATGCAGAAGATGTCAATACAATCAACGGATGCTGGTAATGAGTTAGAAATCTCTTCAGGTCCTTACCCAGAACGGCCAGGTGTGGCTGATTGTTCATTTTATATCCGCACAGGCAGTTGCAAGTTTGGTATGAATTGTCACTTCAACCATCCTCCAAATAGGAAACAGGTATTTGATCCTTACTGTGAGAACTGTGTGCAAATGTTTGTGCCCTAATCATCACTAGCTAAAATTAAAAAAAGAAAAGAAAAAAGATTAGAAAATGGGGAATGCGGAATCTTTATTTTTTGCCCCATGATTATAATGAAAATATTCTAGCTCCAGAATTTGTATGATGTATCTAAAAGATGAGTAGAGTAAGCAGGCTGGCTCTAAGCATAAAACCTCCTCTAAGAGCTGCGCTCACTCTCTAAATGCTGTGGCTAGACAATGGGTTGGTGTGGCTCACTAAATCAGCAATGGAATATAGGAATAAACTCTGAAATTCATCAACAATGGCACTCCAGCAATAATTCTCCACTATTGCAAGCTACTCGCCCCAAATCTGGAAATTTGAAAGAAACTCACCAAAAATCAGCTCCAATGCAACTCCCATGTGATGATGCCCTAGATGGAAATGAGAGTTTTCATCCCCAATTCCGAAAATGAAGTACAAGAGGGTTTTCATTCTCCAAGATCCCCAAACAGCCAAGGGTTTTCTTTCTTGGTTGTGAATTTGAGCACAAATTCTCCAAGTGAAAATTCCAAATGAGGCTAGGTGCCCTCTTTTTATACCCTCTTTAATTTGGTTCCTTGATTAAATTTCCCTCCAAATAGTAATTAAAAATACTTTTTTAATTTTTAATTTTATTTATTATTTTAGTTTTAGTATTTAAAAATACTTTTTGTTTTAATATGTGTTTAGAACACTTTTTAATTTTTTTAATAATATTATTTAAGTTGCCCCTTAAATTAAAAATTACCAGGCCAAACTAAAAATATTATTATTTATTTTAATTCAAGAAAAAGAGAAATGACATTAATGCAGTGATGCCTTAGAATAGTTATTTTTTTTGTCAACATCCAAAATTATCGGTCTATGTTCCCTACAATGGTCGGGATTTTCATCATTCTTTTTTCTACTTCGAAATTTTACATTTGCTTCTCTTCTTCTTGATCTGTTTACAATCAGATTGTATCACATGGCATGGAAAACCATGTACAAAATTCCTTGAGCATGGGTGATGAAATGAGTTAGATTCTGTTTTAATTTATGTTAAGGTTGCTGTAATCAGAAGAATTTTGTTTCAGAATGTAATTGTAGGGAAAAGCAGCATGCAAAATTTGGCTATGTGATGTATCTTTTGTGATTTATAATAGCATTAGTTTAGAAAGAAATTATTCTGGGCTTTTTATATGTAATAAAAAATTCTATTCATTACATGAGTTGGGTGGGTTAGGATAAACATATATTTGGCTTTTTGCCAAGGGGTTGATCAAATATTTAGTATCATTTATTCAAAATGGAAAAAAATAGTAAAAATGGAACACAGATCTTTCATAATTTGTTATCCCTAGGGGATTACATGATGTGCCATGTATCTGTAACTTGAATTTACTAAAGCTAAATATTATGTTTTGCAGGCTTCTCAAACTGGAGACCCACATAATAATGTTGGACAACCTGAATGCCAGGTATGGTTGGTTCCAGTAGTGTGCTACCATGATAATTTTCAACACTCAATGCAGGGAAGCACCTATGTGACATAGCGGCCTTCAATATAGGGATTAAGTGTTTTATGATCTATATGCCACCATTTTTTGATTGTTTTTATTCTTTTTTTATTTTGTGGGTTTAAAGGCATTATTATCATCTGGTTCTTTTTCTCTTGTGCTTTGTATATCTGTGTTCATTGCTGCTGAATAGCTTGCCCTATAACAATAAGTATTAGAAGTTCTTAGCCCCAAGTTTTTTTGGTTTCAACAGGTGTTGTGGAGAGGGATACAGGTGGCTGTATTTAACTGTTCTTTTCCAGTTGCATATTGATTGGAATTTTTATAGATAGGCCTACACTCCCACTATTCCAGGAGACTGAAGACATAAAGTTTAGTAGTCATTTTAATTGCAGTTTTGTTCCTAAGTATTTCCCAAGGACTTTGGTCACACTTTTACTAACGCTCTGCTGTTCTGTGCATTTAAAGCTTAGTTTAATTTATAAGAAGTACCTAACCCAAAATAAATAGGTTAAAATTCAATTAGATTTGTGTTTGTCTATCAAGGGTATGTTAGTTGGGCTTGGTTGTGTGAGTAAAGACTTAGAATTATCTTCGAATGGTTTAGATTCTATTTTTCTCTGGAAGATAACCTTTGAGACCTATTTACATTTAGACCTTCAAACCTTTATTCAACTAGTTTATATTGGTTCATCTTCTGTCGTAAATGTTACAAGTGCTGTGATAATTACATTCGTTGTTACTAAATGGCTGTTACATATATCATTCAATACTGCTGTGGGGTTTACATGTTTAGACATTGAATGGATTTACTTTGAGAAGACTGATGTAACAGCTGAGATTTGTATATGTGATATAAGGGATGCTTAATAAGATTGAGTAGGCACTTAAACTCAGAGAGATAAAAGGAGAAGGCATCATGTGTACTTTGAGAAAGAACCAAAGTTGGTAGATATGGGGATGGGTATGGGTATGGGTATGGGCATTCGCCTTTTTCTGAGCCTCGGCTTTACAATGGCTTGGCCATGGCCATATCAAGCCATGGCCATATCAAAAATATCTATTTTTCTTGTGAAGATAACCTTTGAGACCTATTTACTCTCCTTTCAAACCTCTATTCAACAAGTTTAATGCAATAAAATAGCTGTTATAATGATGATGCATCATTTGTTGTATATGTTACAAGTGCTGTGATAATTACATGTGTGGGTAATAAATTGCAGTTACATATATCATTTGATACTGCTGTGGTGTTTACATGTTTACACATTGAATGGCTTTACATAGTTGAAACTTGAACCTGATGTAACAGTTGAGATTGGTATGTGTCCATATATGGTGCTATATGGGATACTTAATAAGACTGAGTACACACTAAAACTCCGAGCGATAAAAGGGAGAATGTATTAAGTGTACTTTGAGATAGAACCTAAGTTGCTAGATTTGGGATGGGTATGGATATGTTTGTTTGCCTTGTTTTGAGCCCCAAGTTTTATACAGCTTGGGTATGGCCATATGAAAAATATTGGAATTATAGCCAATTAAACAAAATTAACCATATTGTGCATAAAATAAATAAAATCAACAATTCTATACATAAAACAAACAAAAGCAACCACAAAAAATTACTGAGAATTGATAGCTCAATGCCAAATGTCAGTTGATAAATCAAAATGGTTTATGGTATCTGTTTAAAACAGGATAATGCTCTACAGTTTAATAACCAATAGCCAAACTACACAATATGAGCAAACTCAAACAAATCATAGAAGTGTCTTTCTTCATTAGACAATCAAAAAAATTATTTGGTTCATTGGAAACACAAGCAGTGTTAGCTTTAAAGTTACCGATCTTGGTATTGGGTCTGCAAGGTTTGGTCAAATTATTTTTTTAGGTTGGGTTTGTTTTGGGTTCTTCCGTACAAAAACATATAAAAATCAGAAATATATACATATTTGTAGCAGTAATTAAGTTCAGAATATCACATACCATTATATGATGCAGACAAGATTGGGGGGTCTTATCAAGCTACCCAATCTTGCAGCCTTTACATACCATCCAACCCACACCAAGACATAGATTGCAACAAAGTGTGAAACATAGCTTTATTAAAAGTTTCATATGTATATTCATACAATAAGATTCTTCAAGAACAATTACATATAGTGAGGATTCCAACAAGAAACAAAATTCAGAAATTTTATAAAGTTTTCTAGACACCTCCTGCCTGCAAGTCTTCAAATCCTCATGCCTTAACAATTACATATAGAGAGGATTCCAACAAAAAACAAAATTCAAAAAATTTACAAAGTTTTCTAGACACCTCTTGCCTGCAAGTCTTCAAATCCTCATGCCTTCACACTCTCTTGGCTTCACTCATCTCTTGAAATATGATTTTTCCCATCATTATACAGCTCTCATGGCTGCCTTGAACATCTACAACAAACTTGCAAATTCCTTTTCCTCTTTTTCTATTCCTCTCTTCTTGGCAAGCTGATTTTCTACACTTTTCTTA
Source organism: Sequoiadendron giganteum (assembly GCA_007115665.2). Lineage (NCBI taxonomy): Eukaryota > Viridiplantae > Streptophyta > Pinopsida > Cupressales > Cupressaceae > Sequoiadendron > Sequoiadendron giganteum. The sequence goes on from CM021101.1 coordinate 773,337,283, forward strand.
GGCAATCCTCTATAGCTATCTGCAAGTTCTTTCTCCAACCTTGCTGCTGTTGATTGCTGCTTCTCAACAGAATTAAATGTTGTATTTTATAGAGATTAAAACCATTGGGAGGCACCAAAAGAGACCCAAATCTGCTCTTTTATTTCCCTCCAATTGTCTTTTGAAATTCTTCTATATATGCTTAAAATTTATCATTTAATGCTTCCAAATTCAAGATTGCTGCACCATATCCCACGAATTTCTGTTGTAGATGCCTCATATAAATCAATAAAATCATAAACTAATTCGTGCTCATTCACCTCAAATTGAAAACTGAGTAATTAATTGTTTTTCCAAATATCACTAGTTTTTTCCCTCTATTCTAGGCATGCAAATTGAAAGGATGGAATGCCAAATGTCACTTGTCTTATGAACACTTCAAATTGAGCAAATTAATTAATTTTAAATTTTAAATTTTCTAATGAATCTCATCAACCCTTTAACTTTGAAATTGTGCTATACAATAATTTTAAAATCACATCAAACACCTTGTTTGCTTTTTATTTTTTGAAATGGAAGCCAAGTCTTGATAAACAAATGTTTTATCTTTCAACACTCCACAAGATGCTCTTGAAGCTCCAACCTACACCAAAAATGTAAAAATTAAACATGAAAATAAAATATATTTGTTTTTGGTGATGTAGGATTGCTTGTGAGCCCAAATGCTCCTGCATCACTATATAATAAACAAAATCACCATACAATTTAAAAATACTATAATATCAATTAGTCAAGTTTGAATGTCATGATATATATTCAATCTAGAAATAATAATGTCAATTGTCAAACAATCAGCCATCGCTGATCATGGATCAACATCATATGGGTCTCGAAAGAAATTGTCATCACCATCCATATTACATGATGTAGGTACTAGTATAGTAGACAACCACAAATGGTGCTAGTGGCACTAGCACTAGCACTTTCATGTTTGCTTGTTGGATTTTCTTCAAAGTCAAGTGCAGCAAGGTGGGAAGTGGTACCATCCAAGTAAATATGCGTAGGCTTGATATCCCACTTCTTTGTGTCCTTTCCTTTGTAGCTACTTTGTTTGTGTGAAAAGAGACACAAGTTGAAATGCACATACACTAAGTCATCTGCCTTTTTTGAGTGTAATTGGTTGTGCTATACTGAGTGTATGAAGGATTATGTGCTCCAATTCCTCTTACATGCAAATGAACTAGCAACCTATGAAGACAAATTTAGAGGGTTAGAGTTAAAAATAAAATAAATAAATTATAAATGCAACTTAAAAAATAAAACATTTTGTTTTAAAAACTTATTGTGATAAAATTTCGATCACAAGAGGTTGTAGGTGTTTGAATGATTGGCCATGAAAGTACCACCAACTATGAGCATCAACCTTAAACTTGTCTTGAAGAGCATCAATACTAAAGTCATTGGAGTATACAAAATCCATGAACTCAATCCTATTTGCATCCCACATGTTAGGATCAATGAAGAGTCTACGAAGTGCTATCTTGTACCTTTGGTTAACTTCAAGATCTCTATATGGGCAATCTTTGTCTACATAGAAAGGATATCAACACTATAATATTTGAGACTCAATGCAAAGACAAGAAGATGTAGCAGAGCGGTAATTTTGTTCCATCTCTCTTCAATAATTTTGAGTAGCTATTTGAAGAAAGTTTCTTCAAGACTTGCTCTTTTACATTTATGATGGCCTTTATCTTCTCAATCATTAAGTCAATACCATCATATATCTCTTCCAAACAAATCCTATCCATGTTAGTGTAATGGGTCATACCCAATATGGGTTCAATGAAATTGAGGAGATATTCAACACGATCCTACCAAATGTCATCTAAGATCATTTTTTTTTAGTATTTGGTGCCCTTGCAATGTTAAATTGCCTCCATATGGACCAATTTTGGTTGATGACCATGTTAGAGAGTGCCTCCTGAACCTTCACAAGTCATCTTAAGACAATTGTGTTGGAGACTAAATGGGTCTGAACAACTTATTCAATAGAAATCAAAGTAAAAAAAATTAAAAGTAAATATTTTTAACTACTTAAAGAAGAAAACATAAAATTTAAAAAAAAAAAAATTGCTAAAGAAAAACATATTTATTAAAATATTTAATAAATCTTATTGCTTCACTTACCTTCAACAACTCCAGTTTCAAGAATGTTTTGAATATGCCTTGTGACATATGATGGTTGATGATGAACATTTGGATCTCTTCGGCCTCAACATACGCTTGTTTGATTCGATTAATTTTGGTGCCACTTTTTTGTAGAATAAGTTTGAGGGTGTGGATTGCACAAGGTGTCCAAAAGATGTGTGAGCAACACTCCTCAACTAATAAACCAGCTGGTCTACAATTTTTGGCATTGCCCATTATGATTTGAACAATTTTTTGAGGTCCCATTTCCTCAATGGCTTGATAGAGAATAAATGCACCATCCTTCACCTCTCCCTCACCTCTCCCTCACAATCCATTGCCTTAAAGAACATTGTCCCTTTAGGGGACATTGCAATAACATTAATCAATGGCCAATTTTTGCATCCTTCCATCCATCGAAAATGATGGATACCTTTGTTTTGGCCCAAGAACCCTTGATGGGCTTCAATGACTTCTCTAGAAAGTTCACCTCCTTTACCAACAAGGTGCTATGCACCTTCTCAAAACTTGGGGCTTTGTACCCTTTTGGAGCCTCATTAATTGCTTTCACCATTTGTTGCCAATATGGTGAGCCAATGACATTGAAAGCCAATCCATTTGCATAGACACATCTCACAATGTGTTAATAAACAATTTCAGAAGCCTCATTGTTATTGGGTATGGGCGCTCTCTATCGTGTACCAGTCACAAGATCTAGCATTTAATGTGGTCTTCTACTTTTTCGTTTTATGAAACAAATAGACTTCAAGGAAGGGATTATTATGAAAAATATTCAAAATCCTGAATCAAAGCTATTTTGAACCCTAGCATTTGAGCACATGGATTTGAGGATGGAAACCCTTGGATTCTCAAGAGGTCAAAGGGTGAAAACCTTGAGGATCTCATGCACCAAAGGATGAAAACCCTGTTGGCCAAAGGAGCGATTCTCAGCCAAAGTTCAAGTGTGAACTTTAATGGTGGATGATATCAGGAATATGGAGTCAACATGACCTTATTATTGAGCTTTCATGGTAGTGCAACTCATTTTCATTCCATTTATGTGATATGCAACGGGTTATTGCAGATCCTCCACTAAGTATATACAACTTTGTGTTGTTATTGTAAGATGGTCACGGATAAAGTAGGGTAGTTGCAGTTTGTTTTTATGGTTGGGCAACCATTCTTATTTTTCATTGTAGTTGTTTTCCAGTCAACTATTGCTGTTGCAAGTGACTGCAACAACGTATTGTAATGAATCTCAAACTTGTTAATGTATGAAAGGCCTTGTGTTTATTTTCCGTTTTCAAGAACCTGATTTGCAATTTGGGTATTCAATATTAGTGTGTGAGTGTGGAGAATGATTTAGGGTCCTTTCTTGAATGTTGTAAAAAACCATATGAAGTTATCAATTTCAACCCTTAAGTCTGGGTATTAATGAATGCAACCAATGTTTACAATCTATGTTATTAGATTTGAGTAAATGTTAAAGTTGTGTGTCTCCTTTGTGAATCCAATCTATAATATTAGGGTTTAATGCTATTACGTAGATGTGGAGATAAATTTCTAGGTTTGTGCTATATTAGGGTAAATTAGTTAAACTAGATATTTCACCAATGTTAAATAAAAAAAGTGGTAGGAAACTTGGGGTTTATAAGTTTTATCAGTGAATACTAAATTTGTTAGATATTCACCTTGAATATTTGGTCATGACATTATAAAGTATACTAGAGTAGTAGGTTTTAAAGAATAATTGCAAAAGGCTTAAGAAATATTTGTAGCTATATCTAGTAGGGACATTATAGTGGTATCGGAGCAAATCACTTAAATTATATAGTTGGAGGGAATTTAAGGAATATTAGCATTAAGATTCATTGGGAGCATTAGATAAGCAATAAGTATCCAACATATTAGGAGACTTATGTGACATAGAAGTAGAATAAGTGGATTATAGGAAAATGAAAGAATTGTAAGCAATGTATAAAAAAAATATGCTTGATTGTAAACTAGACAAGGATATCCATATATAGATATAGAAGTATGACATAAAGCAATCTATGTATATGGGGTTATTAATAGTGTAATAGTATAATAAATTTGCTCATGAATTGTGATCATTCTCCATGTACTTAAAACAATAATAGTAAAGCAAGTAGGAATAAAGAAATGGGATACCGCAAATAGTGTGGATGGGTATGGTCTAATTGGGTCAACATGAAAAATGAAAGAACTACATGGGTATTTTAAATTGTCTCCAAAATAACATGAGGAAAACACAAAAGAATGATAACAACCAAAAGAGGAGTACAAAAGAGAGGGAACAATCAAATAGGTGAAATGGAAACAAATGGAAACCATAAAATTTTGGGTCAACATGAAAGTTGTTGGCACCTCCATGTTTTGCATTGTCTTCAAAATAGCAAGATATCAAAAGAGGAAAGCTAAAGGAGGTAAAATAGACATGATAAAATCTAGGAAACATATAGTAGGAGCAAACAGATATCACATATGGTGTTTCTCCTTATAAATAGTATGAGTCATCCATAAAGAGGGAGAAATAAGGAGCACAAAACATATAATGAATAGGAAATGGAACAAGAACATGATTATAGAATCAAATCAATCATTCACAAGGTAGTCATCATTGTTGAAGTGTCTAAGTGATAGCTTTGCCATGTGGGTCTTGCGACTAGTAGTAGGAAGGTCCTTCAAAGTGGTAGTGGGCTCTAGAAGGAGAGGAGGGATGTTGGGTGTAGGTAGCCATGGTGGAAGATTAGAAGGAGGAACCACAATAGGTTTAGGAGGGGGAAGTTTCTTGGCTTTTGGGTTTGGTTTGGTTGGTGGTGGTTGGGCCTTAGGTTTTGGAGGTGTGGGAGGGTTGCCAACATGACCAAAAGAGAAGGCATGGTAAGGGGAGGGACAATAGGGGTTGGGCATATGTGGAGTAGGAAAGGAAATGTCAAGGCTCTCATTTAGAAGATGGGGAGCAAGAGTTTCAAAAGCAGGACAAGGATTATTAGAAATGATACGAGCTTTTTGCTGCCTAACTATTGACATTCACCCTCGGATAAGAGAAGAAGAAAAGTCCTTTTTTTAGATGTTTTATTTTCATGCTCAAGTCATCACCATGCTTATAATTTTCCATTAATACTGGTACTTCAATAACATTCTACTAATGTATCTACCTAATAATCAAATATCAAAGGGACCCACAATGCACCCAAGCACCTCTAAGGTGATTACAATCCATTGCTTTGGACTTTTATTCTGTTGCCTCTTCTCTAATTGGCAAAGAGTTTGGTGGGTGTACCGTGTATGTTTTATAAGCCTTCCTCACAATTTGTAACATGGGATTATCATACCCAATATTTTAATAATTGTATGTATTTGGGGCTTTCATAGTGGAGTATTAGTTAGATGTTTTATTTTTGTGGGATTTCTCACAATGTGGAGTATTTTCATAACGAGGGCATCACCATAGTGATTATATTCTGTGAGTAGCCATTGCTTTAATGACCTTTCACTCATTTATCCTTATTGTAATAATAAGAAAGGGGGATGCATAAAGCACACATGCACCTTTAAAAATTTGTTAGTATGGGAGAGGAACAATTATTATAATCTAATGCCTTGGGCTTTTTACCTTACAGCCTCTTTTCCCATTGAAAAACAAAATTTTTGGTGAGTGTATCTTATAAGCTTCCCTTGTCTCACAATTACAAGCCACCCTTTTCAGAATGATCTTGTATGATTTAAGCAGTATAACTCAAGTTATGCTCAATTTTCTGCAGCATTCTCCCTGTTTTATTGTCTCATCTGATTTGGCTTTTGGATTTGATTTCAATAATCATTTTCACAGTTTTATTTAAAGGGAACCTGTAAGTATGGTGCAATGTGCAAATATGGTCATTCAAATCAGAAGGAAGGATCTGGAGTGGAGCCACAATTTAACTACTTGGGGCTTCCTATTCGTCAGGTTTGTTATGCATGGTCAGAATATTTAATTAGTGTTGGTTTATATTGTGTATTCTTGACATTTTAGATTTTCCCTATGCCCATAACATAGTTCAGGGTCATGCTATTGGTTAGTGTTGCAGCATCTCCCTTTGTATTTTAAAAGATACCTTCTAAGCAGAATGCTTTGTTTATATAGTTTGAATATGCACATAAAGAAAAAATTTAAATTAGGATCTTCTTTTGGACAGGGAGAAAGAGAATGTCCATTTTATATGCGCACGGGATCTTGTAAGTATGCTGTTACTTGCAGATACCATCATCCAGAGCCAGGATCAGAATCAACAACTACATCTGTATCCAATTCACCTACAAGAGATAATTTAGCATCTTCATCAGAAACCTCATATGGTTCTGTAAATCCATCACGGCCTTTGCTACGAGCTCCCTATGCTCCAAGTTTTCATCCGGAGGAATATCAATCTTACATGCATGCCACGTATCCATCTCAGGAAGTCTTATCACCAGTGCCTGGATGGAGCAACAACTATCAAGTGAGCTTCTGAATTTTAGCTATTATTCTGTTGCTTTCACTGGGATGTGTTTGTTGGCATTGAATTTGAATGCAAGACCAGTATTGACTTGTGCCTTTTCTTCATGTTGTTTATTCCCATGCATCCCTTGTTTTTACTTTCTTATCTTAATCTATAAACTGTTATTTTATGACCAAATATGTTACTTGTGACCACATCTCAACTCAAGGCTTGGGTTACTCAGAGGGTGTTGGTAGGTTGGCATAATGATTCAGTTTATAAAAGGCATTGAAGTGATTCAAAACCATTGTCTAACTATTAACTTGTTGGAATATAACTTCAAGACTATGATTAGAGTAACAATTATGCATTAGCTGTATTTTTCTTCAGGAGTCAGTAAGCCACCTACAGGCAGCATGGTGGAGGAAATGAAAACAAGAGAATGGTATAATTTCTGTGAGGAAAAATATTAAATGGAAGATCTTAAGAGATTTCAGAGATATTTATTGCCTGCATAGGGTTAGAATAACTATTTATGATTAGAGTAACAATTATGCATTAGCTGTATTTTTCTTCAGGAGTCAGTAAGCCACCTACAAGTAACATGGTGGAGGAAATGAAAACAAGAGAATGGTATAATTTCTGTGAGGAAAAATATTAAATGGAAGATCTCAAGAGATTTCAGAGATATTTATTGCCTGCATAGGGCACCTGCATTTTTTCGTCAGGAGTTAGTAAGCCACCTATGGTCAACATGGAGGAAATTTAAACAAGAGAATGGTATAAACTTTCGGTAAGGAGAAATACTAAATGAAAGATCTCAAGGATCCTGTATTTTAGAGATACTTGTTGTATGCATATGATAAAAAGATTCTGTCTAAGAGATCTACTCACAGAGAAATGTTAAATGTAAGATCTCAAGGGTCTTTAATTTAGAGACACCTAAAATAATAAGGAGTCTGTGTCAGAGAAATTTATGTTTTAGTTGCACTTTGTCCTTTTAAGAGTTGAATCTTGTATTGGAGACTTTAAAAATATGCTATAAATCGGATTGATTTGAATAGAAATACAAGAAATGAATTTCATATTTATACCAATTGGGAACACATCAAATACATTACCAGTTTCCTGTGAAGTCATAAACTGGTGAAGAGAGATCTGTAAATGCTCAAGTTCTGTCAAAATGAAGGCCGCTCATAATACTGATATCTAAAGTAAATAAGACTGTTGATATCTAACAATTCAATTAGTTTGTTGTGGAATTAGGGATTGAATACGATGTTTCTGGTTGTATTGATGTGAAAATGTCTATTGTATGCATCTTGAACAAAGCTCCATTGTTTTTCTGTTAACTGATTCGGAAAGCTGTAAATACTTTTGAATTTTGGATCAAATTGCAGTGGCCTTAAAGGCCCTTAAAATGGTCTGTGGCACTGAAAAGAAGTAAACAATTTAAAAGCTGTTTCAAATGTACAAACCTGACGACTTATCTTTGTTCAATGGGAACGAACTTCACATCTTGAAATCAGTCAGGAAGAATAAGTAAACAAGTAAATAAAGGCAGTTACTCGAAAGGAAAGCAGCATAAGAAAGGAGAATGTATTGAGATATGATGAAGATGTCACATGATGTTACAAAGGGATGAGACTTAAAACTTATTACATGAGAAGATGCCAAACAACCCAATGCCCCAAGAAAAGAAGAAACATGGGATCAATTTTAGACATAGTATTACATAGCTCTGGGGCACATGACAAAAAAAGAGGATTACAATTTTTGCAACCAAAGGGATGTGCATTTTGAGGAAATGAAAGAGAACCTGACCTTAGCTTGCCAAATTTGAGTAGTTAACAGTCAAAGTTACAAAAACATCTTCACTGAAGTAGTGTTTTCAAACATCACACCATTAATGTATTGTGGAAGGGGAAGGTGAACCCTTGGATGCAAAATAAAAGGGAGCTGGAAAAAATCTGTACTTCTGAGCACTTTGAACAAATTTCATCCCTTTTTTGCATAAGTTTTCTCTCTTCTGGAATGCCTGATAGTTTTTGAGAACTGAAAGTGGATGGTAGGTCTTGCTATCTAATCTCCAGGTCTTGTCCATTAATTTTGTGCCAATTATATCATGGGCCAATATTATTGAACAATAATGCTACACGTTTTCAACAAACTCTAGCATTGTTATCTTGTTGAGATACGTTTTCTATTGAAAAATATAGAATAACATTTTCTTCATCTAAAGCATTATTTTTTTGTACTTTTAACTCAGTTATTCCTAGCTTTCACTTTATAATCAGGGCTCTCTTATTGCAATTTCTGGCACTGTGTTGAAGATTTCCTGGTTTGTTTTACTCTTAGCAACATCTAGCTTTTGCTGAATCGCCAAGGACATTTATAAATTTTTTTTTCTAATGCTGGAGTTTGTGCCACATGACTCAAGTTACATTTAAGTCTTGCATACTGAGGGCAAGGTTACTCCATGCAGAGGAGAAAAGTGCACATTTAACACTTTTACCTTTCCATTTTATGCCACTTCGTGTGGATGTTATAATTGCATAGTTTTAGAACTGAATTTGGCTCTTTCGGCACATTCATTGAATGGGTGTCTATTCTCTCTGATCTCTTGCTTGAAGCCATTTAAAATGTGTGTGCATGTGTTATAATATGCATATGTTAAAATGTGTTCGAATATGGTAATATACATATATTAAAAATTTCAAGTAATAGAGTGTGTGCACACGTGTGCCTGTGTTTATATACATATATTAAAAAATTCTGTGTATTTCAGTCCAATTCTTCCATTTATATAAAGTATATATTATATCGCAAGTCTCAAAATAGCAATATATACTATAAAGTATAATGTTTCATCATCACGAATTAGAATGCAAAGTATAGAGTGACAAGCTCAATCATTTATCATTGGACTTACTATTCCACATGTATTCAAGTAAATTGTCTTTATTAGTGTCATTCTTAGAGTTTGAGTCATGTGGGGGCTCCAATGACAGCCCAATCAATTCCAGATCCACCTCCACATCCTCAAATATCGATCTTAGCTGCTCAGGATTAGCATCCCATCATGTTATTAAAGAATCTTGTAATTGGATCTCTTGTGATCTTGGAGATGTAAGGAACTATCTACTATCATTAGCTTCTTCTCTCTTTGAGAGTTCAACCTATTCCTCTTGTTTGAATGAGATTAATTAATAAATGAATTGATACCTTTTAGCATTAGAGGTGCTAGCATGTAACGTCCCTTTTTTTGTCCATTCCAACATGCTTGGAGACCTCCATCTTTCTTGGAGAGCACCTGCTTTATTGGAAAGTATTCTAACAATGGTGGAGAGTTCCTGGGGTCACGCTGAGTACAATGGTACTTTTCATATGCAGATCTGACATTTTGGGAGCACTCCACACTTCTTGGAGAAATTTGTCATTTTGGGAGTGTCAGTTTTCACATGGATGGATATTTTATGCACTTAGGGTATTGGTGGTGTGGTCAGAATTTATGTTTTGAGCTATTTTAATATTCTGTAACTTTGGTGGTTGTGCGGAAAATAATTAAATATTTAAGTTATTATAAAGTTGAAAATTAGAAGACAACTTATATTTAATTATTTAAAAGGGGGTTGTAAATGGAGACATAAAAGTGCCTTATTTTTGGGCCCAAAAGTAAAGTTGAATTATAAAAGTCACTTGGTAATAAAAAGGAAAAAAGAAAAAAATACTTTTTAAAAAAGTAGTGAAAAAGCAATTTTTTCGAAAAAATGTTGAAAAAGCTAAAAGTGCTTTCTCGTAAAAAGCAAAAAATGTTTTTCAAAAAAACACAAAAAAGCTATTAAAGGAGGAATTGGAAAGGAGAAAGGCATTCTTTGTATTTTATATTTTGAAACTCCAATTGTGGAGATTGAGCATTTTGTTCAACTTCAGCCCTAGGATGAAAACCTAAGGCAAATTTTGGTTTCGTGGATGAAAACCCACCTAGACAATTCTTGGTGTACCTAATCAAGATTCATAGGTGTGTTTAATGTTTTGTTTTTTGGTAATTTTAAGGTTTGATATTCGGCTAAACTATGATTGAAGATTTTAGTTTGCAATAAGAGATTGGAATTTGAGGTCATTGCATACAAATATTTGTGATTATTTCTGGAGGTTATGGACCAACCAGAGCTGCTCGTACCATGTAAAAAGGAATCAAGAAACTTGGTGATATTGTGGGATTTTTGGAATGAAGCAATTCCTTATTTAGAGATTTTGAAGTCCTCTACATCAGCAACTTGTTTGTGGGCAACAGTTTGGAAGATATAAGAAATTATTACTGCTGTAGCAGGTGTAACATAAAACATAAATCTATACACTAATGCTGTTAAGAATTTCAGGGCAGAAATAATTATTAAAGCTGTACCTGCATTCTCAGGAGTATTTATACTCAGATCAGCATCATCTACAGACAAATAAAACTTCATTTTCAGGTCAGAAAATAAGTTTTCACTATTGTATGCATTTCTGATTTTATATCAGCATACATCAGTATTCCTTCGTATATTTATCTGTTGATAAGAAATTTGTATCAGAAATTTTATACCAGCAAAGGTTGTGTTTGTCAAATATTTGTGAAATTGTTAATGCATGACAACTGTTTGCCAAAATGCCTTTGCTAATAAAAGATAGTGCAGCATTTCTACACGATAAGACTCAGAAATGTCGAATGGTTTTCATGTTCCACCAACTGTTTAACGAAATTCTTGTGAGCTAAAATTCCGAAAATTGCAAGTGTGTTTAAAATTTCTTGGTAGGGACATTACATAGTAGCTTGAGAAAGACAATAAAAGACAAGCATAGGTAGTATTGGACTCACAAAGCCATGTAATTCGCAGTGGCACCATCCAATGGGGCCACTTGACAAAAGAGTGTCTATTCTCCCCAATCTCTTGCTGGAAGCCATTTAAAATCGAAAATACATTTTTATAATATATATTAATAAAAAAATTTAAACCCCATACCATTCTTGAAGTTTGATGATTTTTGAACTTTATGGTTTCAAATTGGCAAACATTGTGACATAGGTATACACTTCCATCCATGCCGCTTTTGCTTGAAAGGCTTCACTTCTCTTTTGATGGCTATTGCAGGAGACAATCCCTTCGGGATGAAGATTCTCAGGTTTTCATATATCCAGGCAAAGGTACTCGAACAAAAGTCAAAATATGATGCAAATGGGAAAGTTGATACCATTGAGGCATTTGTTTTGCTGTCATCCATCCTTGGGATGTTGAATGCTTCAAACTAGTCAATTGAGTTCCAAACTCTGTTTCTATAATGCTGTAGGTGATCCTTTCTGACCTGGAAATACCCTTTGATTGGCTCATCGATTAGCTCTACATCACCTTTAACACATAGGAGTTCGATTCCCATGTCTTTGACAATTTTGAGGCCTAACAAAAGTACCTCTTTCTTAGCTTCAGTGAATTCCAATTGCCGATAATATGCAAATGGGTACAATTGTCCTTTAGGGGAGATCATTTCCCTTGCTCTTGAACCTGCAGTCGAACAACCCCCATCGAATTGCATTGTCCATAACTTTGTATCCTTCGTCAGTCTCCTTGTAGGACAAGCAATGTTTTGGTCTTTAGTTTCTGATAGAGTCACATAATTACCAAGACTTATTTCTTGATATAGAATTTGGGCTATGGGGTCTGGGGATTTCATCACTATGAATCGGGATTTGGTTCAGGTTCTATCTTGATTTTGCCCTCATTTATAGGAATGGTTGCAAACGACCAATCTAACTGCATTGCACCACCAAGATCTCTGCAGAAACTTCGGCTTAACAACATCCCGTAGTTGGTTGGAATGTCAGCCACTAGGATATTCATCATTAACTTTTTCTATGGACAAGCTGTCACCTTATTTGAGCATCCTTCAATTGTTCGACCAATGGCACCGACTTAGATTCAAGTGAATAACACTTGTCCTACGTCTTAGTGCATGAAAGTCCTAATGCATTCATCACTTGTAGAGGCATGACGTTGTTTGAAGCTCCTGAATCTATGATGCAATTGCTCCATTTGGATCCTCCTATATACAAAGATATATAGAAGGGTTTAGGCTTTTCTCCTATTGGAACAGATGACTTGAGCAATGTAGGCTGAATTGAAGCTTCTTTCTTTACATATTGTATTATTTTGTCCAGTTGCTCATGGTGATCACGAAGATACTCCAATTGTGAAATCTTAACCTTGGTCTTCATCATGGAGTTTACAATGTCAAAATTTGCTAAAGATGGGTCTTGAGCAACCACTTTAGCATTTTCTTGTGAATTTTAAAAGTTGAAGTTGCAACCACTTAATTTGTTCTTTAGCTCTTTGCCTCTTTTCTTCCTTTTACGCTTTCAAGTGCAGAGAGCGTATAAACATAGGCATTAATTGTCTTTCGTGATTTACTGCAAGAGAGTAGTGACGGGGTCTTCTTTTCCTTTAATAACGGGTTCAAAGTATCTCGCAGCAGAGTTGCCATTGAAGTTGTTTGTCTGTGGTAAGACAACATTCAAACTTGATGTTGACACAATACCTAAACTGTGTGTAGCATCAACATATCCCATAATCTGATTCATTCTTAAGTTCTGAGGACATGTAGAACCGGTATGTGCATTAGTCTCATGGAAAGAACAAAATACTACATTCTGTGTAGCTTCAACTGTTTGTCTTGGTGGAGGTGTTGGAAACCATGACCTATAATTGTTGAAAGGCTGAAAATTATTTCCTTTCGGTTGGTACGATTGTTGAGGTTGGTATTGTGGTGGTGGTAGTGCAAGCATTTCATTGGCTACCTTCTGTAGCAATGGATCTACAAAACTCTAAACTAGAGATCTGATTGAGTCCTTTATCTTGCCGAAGGTGATCATATTATCCTTCAACTCGATGGCATGTTCTTGTGCAACTATCAATTCGGTTTCTTTTGCCGTCTTGAGGAAGAAGGCTATCTTTGATGGAGGAGCATTTATGAAACAACTCATTAGAATCTCCAGTGATGGATTAAGTGTTGAAGAAAGTCTTGTAACAATACAATTAAATCTTGCTACAAACTCCCTCGTGGGTTTGTTGTGCTCCATCTTTGAATTTGCAAGTTGGGCAAACGACAGATGACTGTCTTCAGCAGGCTTGAATCTCACTAAAAATTTCTCGCTCATAGTTGCCCAGCTTGTAATAATGCCTGGCTCCACACGATTGAACCAGTCGACAACATTCCCAACAAGAGTCTCTACAAAGAGACGCACTGCAATGTCTTCATGTGCTATGTGCAACACGGTGCAAGTCGTTGTGAACGCAAAAAAATGTTCATCCGAGTGTTGACTTCCATTGCCGTGAAATTGGGGAAAGTGCTTCCTTGACCCTTTAGCTAACTCATGATTTTCTTGAAAAGCCAAAGGTCCAATGTTATACCCCTAGGTAATGAGGGTGGACGTTTCTGATTTCTATCATCATTGCCAGCATTATTGTTGTTATCATCCATTGCTTCTGTATGGATCATGCAATAGGATGCCAAATGGTCATTTCCGTGTCATAAAGCATTAGCTTTCTTGAAGTTTTATGCCTCGTGCCCCACGGTGGGTGCCAAAAAATTGTTGGCATTTCAATTTGCACCTTTGGAGTGTGGATTGGAAATAGACAACTATGCACAGTTAGATTGCTCTTCGAATTAGGAGGGGAAGCTCCCTCTTTGCTGATTATTTGCAAAAAGAAAATACTAAACTAATTGCTTATCTTTTTATCTCAGTTGAGAGCACAAGGTTATAAAACTCTTTGCATCATAACTGAGGTTTTCTTTGGTTTCGTAACTTCAACTACAACTAGGCTTAAACTAATGACACTCCTAACTTCTCTAGTAAATTCAGAGCAAGAGAATTTAGAAGTAAATAGGGAATGGTTGGTAAACACAAAGCTTAGATAAACTTGTTTCCAAAACACATCCGAAGACTCATTGTACTTTCAGATATAAGCTGAAATAAAGTTCATGAAAGCAAACCATAAAACAAATAACAACGAAAGATTTTGAGACTTTGGATCAAAGCAAGGTAGGCATAAGATTTATTTCCTCAAAGCTTTCCAACAGCAAGACAACATATTGTAGCAAGAAGACAAGCATACAATTTATGATCAAACCAAATTATATTGAACAAAGTGAACAGATATTGAATAGCAAACTTGTAGGCAACTAAGGCTCAACAATTTTGTTATAGCAACAACGGTTCCCAAATTACACAAACAAAGTTGAACATATACTGAATAACAAAGAAGTAGGCACTAAAGCTCAACGTTTTATTATCACAAGCACGCTTAAGAAAATAATGAGCAAGGCTGCTCTTATTTATACACAAACAAAGGATTAGGGAACCCTAAAATCTCCTTGTTTTAACAACCAGTCTTGCCAATCTGCAAGATTTATTCCTATGTCTAAACAAAAATAACTAATAGTTAACTGGAATGACTAACATCAGTTAACTGATCTAAAACTAAAGAAATCTCCAGCTATACAATAGGTAACTCCAAAGAATAGATATGAATGAAAATAGGACAGTCAGTTAAACTCGGAAAAGGCCTGGAATTAACTGATGTCATCACTTGAGTTTTATTCTTGGAAATATCTGCATGTTTCAACTAACAGGCAGTTCACTGATTGGTAACCTTGGTGGCTCTGTAACTAGAGTGATGACCTCTGTTTCTTCTGCAGTTTTATGCTTCTGATGCTTTTCTTGATTTTTCTCAATGGAAGAGTATTGCATAATGAAATCGTGAAAGTTTGACTGTGAACACGGATATGTTCAGACAAGTTCTACACAAGCTAAAAATAGCTTCGTTGAAAGGCAAAGAAAGATAGATTTTTGGATGAAAATCCGGAATATGGGTTTTGTGAGGAATGTCGTTCTGAATAGACCTAGATCGTTCGTTTTTCAAAAAATTGACTTTTTCAAGTACATGCAAGAACCCCTCAGAGGTAGAAGCTATGAAGCAACTTTTTCCTAGAAAAAATTGAGATATGGGTTTTGTAGGTGCTTGTGTGCTGAAGAGACCCAAATTGTCCGTTTTTCGAAAAATTGATTTTTTCACGGACATGCAAGAAACCCTAAAAAGTGGAAGCAACGAGACAATTTTTTCAAAAAAATTTGGGATGTGGGTTTTGTGGCCAATTTTGTGTTGAATAGACCCAAATTGCTAGATTATTGAAAACGGTGATTTTTCAAGAAACCATAAAAAGTGGGGTTGAAAGCTTCCACAAAAAGTAACCAATCTTCAAGAGAAACGCCAAATAGAAAGACCCAACTTGATGAAATTCTGAAAAGGAAACCTTCTGTCTTTGAAAATTGATGCCTTGGAAGAATGGATTTGGATAAGTGTTCTTTTGTGCAACTTGAACTCGAAACTATGAACTCTGAAAACGCCCTTCGTTTGATCCTCCAAATGCTGTTGAGAAGAAAATTTTGTGTTTGCTTGTTGAAGCTAACCTGCAAAATAATGAAGAATAGACACCCAAATGCTTCTAAAGTAAAGTTTGGAGGTGAAAGAAGCAGTTAATTTGCAATAATCCTAAATTTAGGAGTCATCAAGTGAAAATATCTGTCAACTCGAAGAATCCCTAGAAAATAGGGCGGTCAAAGCATGAAGACGTCTTTCAAAAATTTCTAACTCAAGTTGACTTGGACACCCTCCTTGGCAGTGTTAGAATATTTTTTGAAATTTTTAACTTTTTCTTAATGAAATGCCTTCGTTTGATTTTTCGATTACGGACGTCTGACAAATCCTGTAAACTAGTTGACGGATTTGTTGGAGAGCGTGATCAAATTTGAGGAGAATCTCCTGGAAGCTACAAACCGTAAAAAGTGGTTTTGAGGGTCTCAAATGTTGGGCACCCTTGGCTAGCAGGGGCGCTTTTGTGCTCCAAACTTAGCCATTTTTTATAATTTTCAACTTTTTTGAAATTTGTCTTTCTTCATCTTCTGTACTTCGTTCTCCATTTGATCTGCGATTGCTAGCGACTGATGAGTCTTTTGGTCCGGCCGAGATATTCATTGGAAATCCTGCAAAATTCTGAAAAAGATGACCCGTTTGTTGGAAATTGTCATTGATGTCAAGCTAAGAAGGTAGAAGATTCATCAGAAAAGTATGTAAACAAGATCATAATGATTCAGTTGAGTTTAAATGAAGAAGATTTGGCCTATGCTAAAGAGCAGATTTCAATTATAGATAAGGCAGTGATTACCGATATAGAAGGCAGCAATTATAACTGTAACCGCAGCTGTATAAGACCAAAAAATTAAATAAAATAAAAATACAATAAGACAAAATTGAAATAAAACAAAAAATGAATATAGACAAAAAGAAAAGGAAATCAGCGATTGACTATATAAAGCAGCAATTTGTTTAAAAAAGAGAATAAGACAAAAATTAGAATAAAACAAGGAGAACAGCGATAACCAAGTCAGCAACTATTAAGTCTCCAAAAGCAGCGATGAAAAGGCAGTGCTTGGGATAAGACAAAAACATCCCACATAAAGTCAGTCACATAAAACGAAAGAGCACAAAAGACAAATAGTGTGATTCATTTCAGTAATGAAAAGATACGGTTTATTACTGAAGTGATGCGATTTATTTTTGTCAAGTGGTACAATTCCTTTTGACAATATAACTTCAGATTTTTCAAAAAGAAAAAATAATTATTACATGGAAGGATACCTTTCTTTCTTGGAGAGGTGAGATTAGTTTTAAGAAAAATAATTAAAAATAGTTCTCCTTCAAATGGTGCGATTTATTTTTGAAGAGGTACAAACTTCAGATTTCAAATAGTGGAAGAAGCAGATTTTAAATGATATGATCTTTCACATATAGTTGCAACCTATGACCAACATATATATATGAAATTCATTTCAGATTTGAAGAATGAGTGTGTAGATGTGTGGAGAATGAGAGTATAGAGTCAGATCAAAAAATAAATTCTCTTGTGTGAGCCTTGAAGTGATAGCAAACATCACAAAGAAGAAAAGAAGATTGATAAGAGGCGCAGATCTGTTTGAAGACAGTATTCTACCTTCAAAATTTCAGTCAAAATCAAGGTTGGTGCCTTGCAATTTAGGAGCTAGTGCTCCTTGTAGGTTGGTGCCTACTAAATCAAAGATAGGAGTTGGTGCTTCTTGTGGGTTGGTGCCTACTAAATTGTGAAAGTTGGTGATTCAAGTAGGCTGGTGCCTACATTCATTGTAAAATTTATATAAATATAAAGTACAATTTTTGTACTGCGGTTTTCTCTCGTAAGGGTTTCCACGTAAAATCTTGGTGTCAACTTGTTCATATTGTTATATTCTTGCATAGTTGTCATTGTGATTAAACATTGGGAAGTTAAAAATTGTAATATACTAATTCACCTCCCCTCCCCCCTCTCAGTATATTTGTGTGCTCATCATCGTTTTACAAACCCTAAGAGCTGTTTCTGAGGACTGAAAACCCTAGGCGCCCTTGACTAGATGGGGCGCCCATGTGTGGCATTTTCATGATTTTTTGTTTTTTACTTTATTGCAACATCCCTGTTTGATCCAAGATTTTGGCTGTTTAATAGATCTTGAGGACTTGGTGATGGATTCATTGCGAAGATGGATCAAATCTGAGGAGTACCTCTAGGATTGCAAACTCTAAGAAGTGATTTTGGGCCCTTGAAATCTTGGGCGCCCCTGGCTAGTAGGGGCGCTTTTCCTTCAAAAATTTGATGATTTTCAATTTCTCCCTTTGACAAAACACCTCAGTTTGATCCACAATTCTGGTCCTCCGACTGATTTGGTGAACTTGTTGACAGACTCATTGCGAAGCTTGACAAAATTTGAGGACCTCTTGGAGGTCATGAAACCTGAAAATTGCATTTGATGCTTCAAAAGGTTGGGCACCCCTAGCTTGCAGGGGTGCTTTTCAGCTCTAGATTTAGCCATTTTGAGTTTCTGTATTTTCCTTTCCTTGGTTTTTTGTGTCCGTTTGATTAGCAACCATTGGCGTTTGACAAGTCCTTTGAGCTGGTAGATGAATTTATTGCGGAGCTGGACTGAATCCGGGATGAATCTCTTCGAAGTGACTAACCTCAAAACTTGGTTTTGAATGTCTCAATTTCTAGGCGCCCTTGGCCTGCAAGGGCACTTTCTCGTGATTTGCAATTTGCTCCTTTGATGAGACATTTCTGCTTGATCTACAATTCCGGGCATTTGATGGATCTGTTGAACTGGTTTATAGATTCGTTGGAAGGCCCACTCAAATTTGGAAAGACATTGTTTGTAGCTGCAAACCTTTAAAGCACTTCTAATTGCTTGAAACCTTAGGCACCCCTTGCCAGCAGAGCTGCTTTTGTGTTCTAGACTAAACCTTTGTTTTTCAAGATTTTCAACTTTCGTTTGCCTTCTGTTCACCGTTCGTCAATCGTGTTCGTCGTTTGTTGACCGTGCTTGCCATCCGCTTGCAACACCAACACCAGTCGTTCACGTGTTTGTCGACTGCGTCGGTCGCCGCTGTTGATGTGTTGACTACGTTCACTGTTGCGTGTGCGGGATCTGCGAAAATTGAAAAATTGGCTAAGGCATTGACTGCTAGGCACCTCCCTTGGAAATAAGGCGTCCAACCTTTCCAGACTTAGTTTATTTTTCGCAATTTTCAACTTTTTGAAACCCCCTCATCCATTCACCATTTTTCGAGCATCTTTCGACTTGGATTGATTGTGCAACATTTGAGGCTTAGATTCTGACACCTGGTATCTGGCCATCCTCCATTGATGACCTTGGAGGTCCTAACTGTTCTTCTGAAAAAAGAGAAATAGACCCACTAGAGAAAAATTGGCTTTTTGATGATTTTGACAGGACTAATGAGGATCGTGACATGAAATCAACCAATCAAAATCAATTTTAGCCATTTATGCAAAGATTCTATTTTTAGGGTTTTTTTCTAAGAATAGGGGCCTGAAACCCTGATTTTTATTTAAAAAAAAAATTTGCGAGCATCTTCTTGACAACAAACCCATAAAAACCCTATGATCTGTTTATTTTTCAGAAATTTACAAAAATAGAAAATTGCTGTTTTTAGAAAACTTTGACCCTTTTTGACTTTTGATGACAATTTTACAAGATTTTGACCATTTTTACCAAAATGCCTTAATGAAGCAAAATTTTTAATTTTTGGGTACAACAAGTCATAGATGTTTGTCATTGATCATTGGTTCAATTGCTTGTCAGTTTGTCAAATTTTGTATGAATTTCATCTTTTTTTACTCATTGTCAAACTGCCACTTCTTTTACATTTTTTGTAAATTATTTTTTCATATAGTAGTTTTTACATAATTTTTAAATAGCTGCCCTCCACAATCCTTTAAATGTGGAAATTTTTTACCATCTATGAAACCACATGCCTTCAGCCTCAAAATTCAGAAAAAAACTGTTTAAAAGTTAAGTTTTTCACACTTTGGATCATAGACCCAACACAATCATCTCCAAATTACTTGCAGTCCAGCTAATGCCTTTTCTCTGCAAAATCATATAAAAAACACAACTGGCTTGTGTATGGAAAGCATATAACAGATAATGTCATTGCAATCCAAGAGCTTTTACAGTCCAAACAACAAAATTAGCTGAGGATCTTCATAGAACTTGACATTTCTAAAGCCTTTGACAGGAGTGTATGGAATTTTCCACTTCAGACCTTGGTAAAGTTTGGTTTCAGCAAACAGCTGTCCAACTGTATATAAATTTGCATCTAACTACCTCTTTCACCATTGCTATAAATGTTGAATAAGATATTTGGAGTTAGTATACGCTCAACTAATGGGCAGCAATGTCAAATCGAATCAAATGGCTTCGCATAAGCATCAAAACCCTTTTCTCAATTGGTGGCATCAAATGAGGAATATATTTCTCTCTTTTTTTTGTTTGAGTAAATGATGCATGCTACTTAATGTTATTCACTTTGGGAGAGACTGATGTCCATAGACTCCATACAGCACTTATCTTTTTAATTTCAGTCTGTTAATGAAGTTTTAGATGATGGAAATATAATTGAAGGCTGATTTTTTAAAGCAGTGCATAACCATAGGCAAGGTGTACTGTTATGGTCATTTATAACTCTTTTGTTAGTGGTTGGCCTAAATTTAAAGGTCTCGAGACCTTGGTTATTCCATAAGTGCAGGATGTACAATAAATTGCTAAATGGAACAGGTGAACAAGGGCTTATTCTCCCAATTCTCATTGAATCATGAACTCTAAGCAATTGATGCATGAGCATTTTATGGGTTTCTCTGATGAACTTGGTAATGTAGTTTCAACGTTGTAAATAAATGTTTGGAAAGATCATTGGGATTTTGAATTTTTTTAGCATTTTCAAGACATTTTTTTGTTTGACAACAAAATTTAGCTGGTATTAGTGAGCAATAGTTATTATAAATAGGCTCGCTTGCATAATTGATATTGATATTAATGACTTTAAATGTCCTTCAGGGCAACATGGTATGTACTCTGTAGAATATATATCAAATTGTGGTTATTTGTTCAGAAGATCATTCCTGTGAGAATTTAGTTTGAGAATAAATTTCATGAATTTTGTATGGTGCATAATGTAAGAAGTTTTATAAAACCTACTGATTAAGTCAATGCACCGTACGAGGGAGTTCAAAGTAAATTCAATTCCAAGATGAACTGTATGATGCTTTCAATATTGAGTAGCTTTCTGCTTTGTAGTTTCTAGTGTTAGATTTTGTCAACATAAATTTTCGTTTTGGAGATCATTAAAAGCATTTTCAATATCTTTACAATTTCATGTTTGATTTTTGTTAGGCTCCTGTAAGTGGATTGCCATCTTTGGAAGGAAAACAGCATCCTATTGGAATAGGGCTAATGAATATGCAGAGAAATGGTCAATTTTTAAGTGGAACACATGTTTCCAACTCTAGATCTTTATCTTCTTCAGCTGTCAGACCTTCTGGATTGCAATCTACAAGGATTGACACAGAGAGGGAGACATTTCCTGAAAGACCTGGCCAGCCAGAATGTCAACACTTTCTAAAAACAGGGAACTGTAAATTTGGTGCGGATTGCAGATTTCATCATCCAAAGAGAACTGAACAAACCGTAAGCATTTCTCCCAGGAAATGAGATTAACATCAAATGCTATACTCAATTTTTATCATCTCTACGTTTATAGATATTTTCTTTGCAGCTGAATTGTTCTTATAATAAACATAAATGTTTAATGTTCAAAGATAGCTATATGTTTTCTGTTAAGAATGGATTGTCAATTGTTTTGATCATGGTCTGAGAAATTTCTTGCTCAAAGATAGCATTATATGTTCTATTAAGAATGGACTGTCAATTTTTTTGTTCAGGGTCCAAAACATTCTTTGCTATCTTCAGAAATGAAACAACACTCTATTGGAATTGATGTTGTGAACAATGCTAAAGAATTGAATGATCTAGCTACAAGCACTCAAGGATCTGTTTACTCAGCGTCTAAACCAGTGCCTTTCGCTTCTATGGTCCCTGCAGTACAATTACAAGCTACCATTCAGAACCGCAGATTCCCAGAAAGGCCTGGCCAGCCTGAATGTCAGTATTACTTGAACACAGGGGATTGCAAATTCGGTGATAATTGTCTATTTCACCACCCTAAGGAGAGATTTGAACAATCGTCTGAAGGCCTGGTTAACCCAACAAGTCTCCCAGCGAATTATGTAAGTACTACTTGTGTGATATCTGAGAACTGCTTTGCATATTTTGTTAACAAATTGGCATCTACTTTGGAAACCATTCTTTGCTGCAATATTTTTGATTTAGCGAACAAACTATTTACAATGTTTCTGCTTGGGTCATGGCTTTGTATTCTAAAAGCTTGTACATTTATTTGCTTAGGTTCATGCGAGTCCCTTCTCATTGAAAGAAGAGAAGCAAGCTAACAGTGCAACAAGCATTGCGAATGCTACAAAGCACCTTAATAAGCAAAATATATATTATGCATCTATGGATGGAGCGATAGCACTGCATCCAGAATATGCCAGACAGAAAGAGATATTACCTGAGAGACAGAAAGAGATATTTCCAGAAAGGCCTGGGCAGCCAGAATGTCAAAATTACAAGAAAACAGGGAGTTGTAAATTTGGTGCAAATTGTAGATATCACCATCCTAAGGAGGGCAGTGAGAAATTATCTACAAGTAAGCTTAGTTAGATGTGACTACCCCTGCATTCTGTTAGTGCTTCTGTGCTTTACTTTCGTCCCTCCTTTGTAGTAGCCTAGTACTTTGTATTTGTTTTCACGAAGTGGTGTATCCTGATAATTTGCTTATTCAAAGAAAAGGCGTTTCAGAAAAATTGTATAGGAGAGGTTGATGGCATTTTCTGCTTTTCTTTCTCACATATTTTATTGTTTTGATGGAAGGGTAAACCTGCATGCACATTTTACAGTCAGTATGGTATCTGCAAATTTGGACCGATGTGCAAATTTTACCATCCACTGACAGTTCCTAGTAGCAATCCATCAGTTCATGCGAAGTCTGAACAGCCTAGGGATCAACTTTCTGAAGACATTTCAGAAACATATGGATGATTTCTGCTCCTTCAGAAACATGACAAAGGCTGAATTATATGAGATTAACTTCAAATATCAGAACTTGTCGATTTGTTTTACCTAGATTCAAGACTAAAGTGGTAAAAGCATTGTTATCATATAGTGGTGTTGCTTGTTCAACTTATCCGGGCTGATAATTGGACCCATTTTACCCCATCAGAGTTCTTTATGGAAAGTTATATTCAGCTATGGAATATTTTCAGTTAATTTCAAATGTTGCACATGAAGTTTTGTGTTTCATAGTTTTAACGTTCCTAATGAGAAACAAATAAACTCCTGACTAGAATAAGGTCCCAGCTTGTAATTAGTGCTAAAATATGTTCACCGTTTGCCTTATATTTCCAATCTATCGCAAGCATACAACACATTTTGCGTTCTGACAAATTCCAACTTAATTAATGCAGTCGTCAAATCAGGAGCAAGGTTTAGCCCATGACATTGGATGCAGGTGGTAATTAGGGTGTTTGTTTCCATTTTTCACCAAGCAAGGTGACTGATAAGTTATAGAAAGCTGATTAGCTGACCTATCTGTGTTTTGAAATCACTTTTATCATTGGCTTTAAGCTTCAGTTGTTTGTATGATTTATAATATATAGCGTGGCACAGTTGTCACAGGTTGTTTGAAAAGCCAATGTTCATTCTAATAATTCCTTTGTTGACTACTAGTGATTAATTTGTAATTTTATTGGCAGTCAGTCAGATTGATTTTACTTACGAATCTATCCTGGGAATTACTTAAAAATATTATATGTACCATGTTTTGTTTTGTGCTATTTTGAGTACTTTTCTAGCATTTCTCATTAAGGGGATTGAATTGATGCTATTTATGATGTCTAATAGAAAGGAAGCTGATGACTGATTATCGAATGAAAATATTATTGTACATTGGAGATCACACAAAATTGTGAGTTAATTTACTTATTCACATCTTCAATTATAGTGGATTACGTAGCAAAAATGTTTTTCTAGCTCTCACAAAATCTAATGTCACTCTTTTCAATTATATTGACATTCAGTACACTTACTTTTGAAATATATTCTAGAATCAATAATATCTATTTGGGTAAAACAGATAAGGTGTTGTAAGTTGATTTGTTTTTGGAGCAGACGTAGGTTTTAACTTATTTCTCCGACTGGGAAGGATAATTTTCTTCTGCGTACAGCTGCAACCGTATCTGGAAAGTGTGTGCTGTCTTTTTTATAACTTCTGGAATTAGGACATCGATGCATATTCTTATTCGTTGTAAATGATTGAAATGCAATGTTTGATTGCTTACTCTATTAGTCACTGCTCGTTTGTTGCTCAATAATAAGTTGTTTTACTTTTCTCAAAGGCTTGCAGGAAACTATCTCCCTCTTGCTACAATTTTCAGGGGGTATAATGGTGAGAATTCTCAGAAAATATTATGGTTATTTCTATGTGTTTGTATATCTATCTATCTCTCTCTATATAAAATACATTTTTTCCTTAAAATTGTGTAGTTCAACCATAAAATATTATGAAGCGATTATTGAGATGGAGATGAACACTACCAAAATGGAAGAATTGTATGGGTTACATAGAGTTGCTTCAAGATCGATTTTATTGAGGAAGACAGGCATGGTACAAGATGTGAGTTGGATCTCCATGTAGCTAAAAAATGTTAAAGAACACTAAAAGTTAATGCAACAATATTTTAGTGCCAATTCCAAATGGGTGGTAGTGTGAAAGTGAAGGATTGTAAATTAAAAGCTAAAGAGAGGTGATTGATTTTTTGGAGCTGGAACAATGACCGTAAAACAGTCCATGCATGTTGAAGGGCAGGGTGTGCATGGTGATATTTGGTCTTACATGTGTCAGTTTTGATTTTATAGGTTAGGTTTTATTTTTTGTTGTTCTTTTGGGCTGCAAAATCATGACTGACCCAGATGAGTCTTTGGGTCTATCTAGCCTCTCCTTG
Organism: Sequoiadendron giganteum; assembly: GCA_007115665.2. Classification (NCBI taxonomy): domain Eukaryota; kingdom Viridiplantae; phylum Streptophyta; class Pinopsida; order Cupressales; family Cupressaceae; genus Sequoiadendron; species Sequoiadendron giganteum. The sequence continues at coordinate 773,362,506 of CM021101.1, forward strand.
CTTAAACAAGTTGTTCTTGGTTACCATGTTAGGCATTCCATGCATGAGATTAATGCAACAAGTTTCAATGGAAAAAAACAAATGATTTTAAAATCAATGGTTGTCTCCTTCAAAGCCAAAGGATTCCTACAATTATTTTTAATCCTGACTTTGTGGTGGAGAATGTAGTTTCTTTCTAGAGACTTTTTGTGGGGTTTAGATTGAATCTGAGGATGCAATTTGGAATGAAGATGAACTATTAGTTAAGGTTTGAATGAATTGGGTTGGTTGCTTGCCCGACTCTCTTTATATGGGGTGGGGGGTATGGCTATAGAGAAGAAAGCAGATAGCCCACTCAACCTCTTTGACATAACTATAATTTTTTGACTTGAAACTATTGGCGTGAGGCCATAGCTTCCATATATAAATAGGGCATTGCCCTTGGCTTCTTGGAAGATTGGGCCTACAAAGCTTGGTTGGTTGAAGGAAACACGGAGATAACCTTAGCTGCCAATGACTTTTTTCCTTTTATTCTTTTAACAATGTTTATGATTGTGTCTGAATTTTTGTAGGTCCTTATTTCTTCAAACATGCTGGTTTTTTCATGATACCTTAGCATCTAGATTTCATCATGAAAGTGGGAACTCCTTTCCAGGGTTCCAATTTGGATTTGTCTATTTGCCTTGTTTCTGATTTTTTAAGGAAAGATGATTCCTTAAAAGTCTTGGGTGATTTGTTGGGTTCTTGCTTGGGTTCCTCATAGTTTTTTTGCTTTTTTGTTTTGTTTTTATTAATTAAAGTTATGCTTGAATTAGTTCTGTGTAGATTTAAATAGGCTCTTGCTTGAAGCACTTAATATTCAGGTGTAAAAATACAAATAATTTTGCTAGTTTGGGTGAAATTTCCATCAAATTTTAGGATGATGATGAAAATTGGGAATGGTTGACAACAAATTAGGGGAATGATGAAATAATGCAGGCTCAAGAAAGTATGTTAAATTGTAGGATGCTAATTTTTTCAATGATTAGTAAGATTGTACAACACAAGACCTTCGAGTTTCAAGGATTTATATGGAGATTTTGGGTATGATTGATGCCATTGCTAATGTCCACCATGCTCCTTTGGTGTCAAGTAACTCTTGTTTTTTCCTTGAACCTTCTTTTTATTCCTAACAACTCCTTGAAGCGTTGGAGATTTTTCTTGCCTTTGAAAAACTTGAACATGTGCTTGAAACCCCCTTTGTGGACATTGATAAAGAAAAAAATATATTTGTTTTTCATCTAGAAGATAACTTGGAATCATAATATGAAAAAAATATCCTTCAACTTGGCCTTTGGGTATTAAACAAAGTCATTTTTAAAATCAAGGGAGGCAAGATACACTTAAAGCAGGTTATAAGATTGGCTATAATGATAACAAATGTTTGGGAGAGCACTTGTTGGCCTTAGTTCTTTTCAATCAATTAGACTCACCCCTCTCTCACCCATCTCAATCATGATTATTCCTTGAAATGTGGGGTTTGTTAGCATATCCATACATAATTTTTTTTTAGAAGAATGAGTAAATATTTGACCCTTTTATGTTGTTAATTTAGGAAACTAAGCTTCCCAAGGAATCCATTAGAACTTTGGCTGTAACATTTTGGCTGTAACATTGGTAGATATTAGGGAAGTATTTCTATTTTTGCATAGGTCTAACTAGTGGTCTTATGTGTGCTTGGGATTCTATATATCTTTCTTTAAAAAACAAAATCATTATTAAAAACAAGGGAGGCAAGATACACTCAAAGCAGGTTATAAGATTGGCTATGATGATAACACATGTTTGGGAGAGCACTTGTTGGCCTTAGGTCTTTCCAATCAATTAGACTCACCCCTCTCTCACCCATCTCAATCATGATTATTCCTTGAAATGTGAGGGGTTTGTTAGCATATCCATACATAATTTTTTTTAGAAGAGTGAGTAAAGATTTTACCCTTTTATGTTGTTAATCTAGGAAACTAAGCTTCCCAAGGAATCCATTAAAACATTGGCTGTAACATTGGTAGATATTAGGGAAGTATTTATATTTTTGCATAGGTCTAACTAGTGGTCTTATGTGTGCTTGGGATTCTATATATCTTTCTTTAAAACATGTCTTAAGTTGCAATGATGTTCTCTCTTTGGAAGGGGTTCTTACCAACAACAATCTTAGTGTCCTAATCACTAATTGTTATGGTTCCCAAGATCTCCAAGTTAAGGTCAAAACTTTGGGATAATTCGTAGGTACACAAAGGAGTTTCTCCTCAAAATTATCCTTGAATTTTTGGAGGTGATTTTAATGCTTTGTTATCCCTTAATGAAAAAAGGGTGGACTTCTTACCCTCCCTCAAACTAGTCTTCTACTAATTTAAACATCAATTAGCTTTAGTTAATGGATATCCCTCCTAGCAACGGCTCTTACACTTGGAACATTCAGAGAATTAGGGACACATTCATTGTGAAATGTTTGGATGGATTTTTGATGAGCAATTCTTGGCCTTTTTAGTGCCTTAGCTTGCTTATTCCATTTTGGAGTATGTGGGTTTGATTCGTTGGCTCACAACTTTTTATTGGGAAGGGGCCTTTAAGCCTAGAAATACCCTTTTTAGATTTTAGATTTTTGTTAATGTGGTTAAAAAGATGTCTAGGAACAAAACACTAGATTTTGGAGACAGGAAGGTAAACCTCATCATGGAATGACATTACATGTTATGTTTCGAAAAACATGTTTTGTTAAACAAAAACTAAAAAACATATATTTTCCTCATGTGGTAACTTTATGCAAAGGAAAAGGAATATGTTGTCTAAGCTAGTGAGGATCTAATGTTGTATTTGTGAACATGGCTTAAGTAAGGATCTCTTAACATTTTGAACTCCAACATAAATTAAAATTAATGGAGCTTTTGGAGGAAATTGAGTGGCATAAAAAATCTCATGTTAAATGGTTACATGTAGGGGACTTGAATTCTTCTTTCTTCCACCACTCTATAATGACATAAAACATGTTAATGCTTTCAAGGAGATCCAAAAAGAGGATGAGTCCAATCTAGTTAGACGTTTCTCACATTTGTGAGTTGTTCAAACCCCCATTGATTTCTTTGTCGATAATAGATGTATCATTTTGAATTGTATTCCTAGACATGTCTCTCAAGATAATTCCTTACTTGATGGCCCTATTTCCATGGATGAGCTAGGGTAGGTAGTTTTTATGATGAAAATAGATAAAACCTTGGGCCAAATGGATTTGCTAGAGTTCTTTCAAGCTTTTTAGGCTATTGTCAAGGATAACATTTTGGAGGCTTTTAAGAAACTATGCACTTCAAAACAAATGTTAAAAGCTCCTAATAATTATTTTCTAGCCTTGAATCCTAAGGGTTTCATGTTTTTGAATTTTTTGATGTCCAACTTATAGTATTTTTACATTTTCCATATTGAGTAGCTGAAATGGATCCTTCCCTCTTATCATTTCCATGGGGGGGAGGGACGGGGGGAATTGTACATGGACGACAAATTCTCAATGATATTGTTATAGTTCAAGAAGCTATTCACTCTATTGGAAATATTCTCATTGATGTCAAAAGTGTATAAATAAGATCGTTAGAATTATTATCATTGATGTCAAAGGAAGACTTTCATGATGAAAAGTTCATTGATTGAAGACAAGGACTAATAAGAGTTTGATTTTATTTATTTATGGTTGATTTCCGTCTTACTTATGGCAACACTAGATTTAAAAGGTAGAAATTAAAATAGAATATTAATTAAAGGGGTTGACCCCTTAAGGAAGTGTTATCTCCCATGGATGGCCGACCTCACATTAAATTAATATTTATCAAAGATGGTTGACCTACTTTGAAAGGTGAATTTAAATATAGAATAAATTTTACGTCAAATCTTGGCCAACCGACTTTTGGTAAAGTGCATGATTTGGATATAAATACAAGTTATTTGGAGGTTAGAAAGTAGGTTCTTCAATGAAAAATCATTCCTTTTAAGAGCAAAAATTAGGAGAAGAGAAAATTTGAGAAGAAAAGGAGTAGATTTATAACAAACATTGTGCTTAATTTGGAGTAGACCATCAAGGCAGGTTTATAGCAGACATTGTGCCTAATTTGGAACAAACATTTAAGGTAGATTTATAGAAGACATTGTGTTTGATTTGGAGTAGATGTATGAGAGGATTTGGAGTAGACTTAAGTGTCGATTTGAAGCAAACTTTGTGCTTGACTTAGAGCAAAATTTGGATAAAAAATTGCATCATTTTGGAGCAGACTTTATTGTACGAGCAAATATATAAGGTAGATTTGGAGTAGAGATATAAGGTGAACTTGAGTAGAGATATAAGGTAGATTTCAAGAAAAGATTAATGCATAATTGAAGTAGAAATAAACGAAGTTAGCAACAAACTTACAACAAATTTGTAAAGGGCATTGCATGCAAATTTGAGAAAAATATGTATGATAGTGATTGCATTATTCAAGAGAAAATTTGTGTGAGAAAGATTATGTATATTCAGATTTTGTGAAGATAATATGTTCATTATCCATTGAAGGAGCAACATCCTGAAGGTGATATTTTGTAGAGGAGGTTGGCGTCTTCCAAAAGGAGAGATTGGCATCTCTTGCTAAGTTGGTGCTTAGTTGTGGGGATTGGTGTCTCTAATGGTTGGTGCCTACAAATCATTAAAAAAGGGGGATTGGTGTCTCTTGTGGGTTGGTGCCTACAAATTTTGTAAGATTTTATATAAGCAATATTTTGTTTTGTTTTTCTCTCGAAAGGGTTTCCATATAAATCACATGTTCTTCTTGTGTTACATAATTGTTAGATCTTATGTGATTGCTATTGCTATGGTGGTTAAGCTTTGAAAAAACAAAAGTTTGTCTTATACTGATTCAACCCCTTCTCAATCTAATTGTGTACTCACCAATTGGTATCAGAGCCGGTTCCTTTAGAAAGAGCTTAATTGCTTGAAGGTAGATCTTGGAAGCACACATGGTCGAAGGATATGGGTTTTCCTCAAATAGGGCACCAATATTTGATGGAACGAATTATGTCTTTTGGAGCATAAGGATGGAGACTTATTTGAATGCTCTAGGATATGATATTTGCAATTCGTTGAAGTTGGTTATGCTCCTCCTACAACCTTAATAATGGGTCAAGCTGAAAAGAGGGCAAGTGAGAACAATGCCAAAGCCAAAAATGCAATCTTGTGTGGATTGTCCGAAGCGAAGTTTATGAAGGTTATGCACTACAAACTGACTAAGGATGTGGGATAAGCTAAAAAATATATATGGAGATGAGAAGGTTAAGAAGGCCAAGCTTCAAACCCACAAGAGACAATTTGAGAGTTTGAAGATGAAGGATGAAGAAGACATCACTGCCTACCTACTTTGTGTGGATGAAATTGTTAACATTATTCGTGGTCTTGGAGAAAAGGTTGAGGATGCGATAATTGTGCAAAAGGTTTTAAAATATTTCCCATGAGGTTTGATGTGAAATTTTTCGCCATCAAGGAAATGAGGGATCTAGACGCTTTGAAGATGGATGAGTTACGTGGGATCCTCGCGGTGTTCAAAATGAGGATGGAGAAGGAGAGACCATCAAAACGAGAAGCCGCTTTCAAATCATCCAAGAAAATAAATAACAAAGGATACAAATCAAGTGAAAGTTCAAGTGATGAAGAAGAAACCCACTTAAAGAGAAAACTAAGGAAATGATGCTTCGTGATTTTGAGCATAGAATGAGAAAGTTTCATTTGGAAGAAAAATTTGTGAGAAAAAATGACATTTTGTTAATTGGGATAATGTTTGTCAACCTAAATAGAGGTGGAATGAGACCTTCCCTCAACAATATGGAATTTGCTACCAAATTGTATTGGAGATTGTTGAGGAACATGCCTTATGGGGGATAATCTTAAGCTTAAGTACTTGAATATGGAGAATCATTCTATTATTCCTAGGATGCTAACCTTTGGGAGGATTTTTAGATATGGAAAATAATGAAATTGGGAAGCAAATTGATTAAAATTGGTTTCTTTTGGATAATTTTTGATTAAAAAGCAAGGAAAGGGCCTTGATCTTGAAAGTACAAAACAAAACAACATAACAAAATAACAAAATGACACAATGACCACAACCAACACCTACAACCTAAGGAGGCACACATGACAAGCTAAGAGCAATAAAATATATAAAATTACATGCAAGAAAAATAAAACTAGGCACACATGCCAATGATATACTTAAAGCAGAGCATAAAAAGGAAACAACAGAAACCAAAACAACCATCACTCTTTTATACCAGTTATAAGGTTCTAGTTCTCCTTCAACATATCGAGAGAGTCCTTCCAATCCTTCTCTGCCTTTTCCTTGGTTTTCTTCATTTGAACATTTCCCTCTTGGTTCTTATCCATCTTCCTCCTTTTTTCTTTGATCTTAGGCTAGCTAAGATAGTTCAAAAATCTACATGCTGCTTCATACCATCTGTTATGGAAATAATGCTTTCAAGGGAATTTTCCATAACTATAAGCTTGTCCATCAGATTGTCGAGATCAATTTTTGACTCTATTATAGAGACATGACCTCACAAATCCTTTATTGATCTTTAAGATCTTCAAGAGACTCTATAGTAGTCACCCCCTCTTGCGACAAAAAATGTCCTTTTTGTTGAAAATGAAGGTAATATTGTAGCTTAAAACTTGTAAAACTATGAGACTGTAGATCTAATTAAGTGTTCTTTGTCACAATTATTTGTGTATGATTAATTTGTTTAGATCAATTTTACCAATTGTAGAAAGAGACAAAAGATTGTAGAAGAATGAGACAAAGAGATAAAAGTGACACAACATATACGTGGAGAAACTTTTTCGAAAAAACACTCCACCAAAATCAATAGTGCTTGTATTATTTAACCTTAGAACAAGATTAAAATAATAAATCCTTGATTGATATGCTTCCTTGCCTTCAACAATCCTTCTTCACAACCTGCAATAAACTCTCATGGAACTCTCATACACTTGCTGCAATTTAATAGACAATTATGAGCATGTAAAACTCATAAGAGTTGTACAATATAAGAGGAGAAAGCTCCTCACAAAAAACTACGCCTAGATTGGGCAAGTAGAGTTCCATAATGTAATATGAAGTCAAACCAAAGTCTTCCTCAATTTAGGTGCCCCAAATTGAACACTTAACCGAACTTTGGTCAAGAATATATCATGCAAATTTCACCTCAAAGATGATGCCCAAGAATGGGCCCACTTGACTGAGCCTTGTAAATATCTTCTCATGCAAAAGGTGTTAATTAAAAGATGCCAACTTGGGTGCCCAAGGTGGACCCAAGTCAATCTTAGTTAACTAAAACATATCTCTTCACCAATTCATGCAAACATTATGCATGATTGATCATCCCCACTTAACTAAAAATATCCACCTATTGTCTGTCATGCAACTCAAGTCAACTACATGCAACTCAAGATAACTACATGCAACTGAAGATAACTAAACCATAACTGAACTGAACTGAATTGAACTAATATTGAAATAATACTGAACTGATAGTGCCACTTCACTCACGTAAATATCAATCCCTAATTTGTAGGAACAAAACATGCATTACTGAAGTGTTATCAATCCTCCAAACAGTTAACTGAAGCAAGGTGGGATCCACCTTCCATGTGGGTGCCCCATGTGCTCCTATCTTGTAGGAGCTCTTCTTGGACGTCCCCACATATTCCTATCATTTAGGAATAATCACAAATGTCAATTTACATGTTCATTTCATATTTAATCTCTTTCTAATCCTAGTGTTGGGGAACACTTTCCAAGGACTTAGGAGATACATGAAATATGTTTAGGATTTTGATTAAATGGCATCCTATTCCCAACATTTTTGGTCTCTTTCAACCTTCTTTCAATCGAAGCTCTTAAGCTCCCTTCACACAAATTTCACTAGCTCACTATCTCTCAACATGTGGAACTCACTAGCTCGCAAAACCATGGGCTTCTATGCAAATAGAAATATGCAACAATGGAGTCTTTAAATCCTCTCTTCAATCCGGTAACATTTCCCCATCTCACCTACAAAATATCCCAAAGCCATCTCCCCAAATGACAATGAATCATCATATAGAAGTTTTAGACTGAGAAAACCACAAGAAAAACACCTCCTTGGAAAACCCACACCCCAGTTGGAGATAATCACAAAAATAATAAAATTACTCAATTCTCACATGGCCTTCACAAGGGCACCTGAACCATGGCCAATCAAATTTGGTCAATTCTAGCATCTTCATTGATCTCCAGTGGCCTTGACGGCTCCAAATACGGACATGCAATAACATGCAAAACTTGTGGCACCAACATGCAAATGCATGCATAAAATGCACTTGAACTTGCAAACACATGCAACCCAAGTGGTCCCCATCAAGAAATGGGATGCCTAAGAAGATTATCTTCCAATTTATGCCTTAGAAACATTTACTGTTGCATAATTTCCACTAAAATTACAATTACAATTTCACCCCAAGGGAAATTACAAAGTTGAAAATCAAAATATTTATCCTCCTAACCCCTAAGCCGTTATTGAAAATAAAAAAATATTGAAATAACAATATTTTTTGTGATGCAAGATTGCTAGTACCCCTAGATGCTCTTGCATCAACTAGAATCCATTTTTTTTCTTTTTGGACTCATGTGGGTTTAAAGGGGGTTTCCTTTTCCGTGGAGTAACTTTTAACAAATCGTTTCTAAAGGAATAAGTCAAGGCTTCAACATTTTTTAGAATACCCTTTTTAGGTTTAGGCTTAGTCCTTGGGGAGGGGTTTTTCAAAGAAATATGGGGCTTACTTTCAATTAGCTTAATCTCCAAAGGTTTGACAACAAAAGCAAGGCAGAGTTGTGGGGTGGTGGAAATCACATACCTATAAAGGGTTAAGACAAGACCTTGATGAAGGAGTGGGAAAGCCCCCTTACCAATACAATGGTGGAGGGAAGAAAACAAAAAAAAAGGAATATTTATCCTCTCTTTATGGTGAATATGGTTCAATATAGGGAAGTGATACCCATGAACAATTTTGAATTTTCCTTCTATTGTAAAATATCACATAACATGAAGAATTACGAGGCTAAAAGGTCTAGACAACTTCTCTCTGTTGAATCCATTTTAAAATTTATTTGATTTCCCCCCCTCTTCAAAGAAAATGTCAATAAAGCTTTGATAATTTCCATTACCGACGTTTTCCACCTTAATACCCTTGCAATTTAAACTTTGTGTAGCCACAATGAGTTGTGGGGTCATTGAAAAATGGAGACCACCAATGGAGACCTGCCCACCCTTCCACGAATTACAAAATTTGGATGTAAGCACATCATTACACCCTTGCATTTCCTGGAAAAAGGCATCAAACCAACCTCCTTAAAAATCTACCACAACTCAACATTTTTCTATAACGAGATGCATGATAACAACTCAAAGCGTTTCCTTGGGCTACCCATGTTTCTCCAGCCAACCTTCCTCAACACTAGCTTAAACACCAAAAAACCAGTCACCTTAATGCACAGAGAGAGGAATAGGACTTAAGATGCTATGATTTCTCTCAAAGGAAAAGTTGCAACTTAAAATGGAAAGATCACACGTCCTTGTATGAGTCAGAATAATAATTAATTTCTTTAGAATAACATTCCGCTTGTCAGCTTGGAAAAAAATAGCAAGAAAGTGCCAATTAATGAAATTTCCAATGATGAGGAGTGATATGCTAGCAAGGGCAATAGAAAAGAGGGAGGCATAGAGGAAGAGGAGGAATTTGTTGAAGGGCGTAGCCACTTTTCTGACCTCAACAAGATGCTAAAGGAGGATTCAACTTCCCAGTCCTCTGACCCTCAGGCTATGGGGGAAGAAGATATCGTGAAGATTGTGGACAAAGGGGAGAATCATCACATGTTGTTGGAGTGGGTGGAGAAGCTCGAGAAGTTCATTGGTCTGGCTTGACTCATTGTCAAGATGATCCACCATGCGGTTGGCAACCTTTCTACAGTACTCAAGGATGAAATGGATAAGAAGGCTATAGAGGAGGGCCCCAAATGGGTTGGGGAGGATGTTATTAACCTCCTCTCTCAGAATTGGGAGAGTGCTAGTTAGTCTGTTGCTGCTGTGTCCTATATGTTGGGTCATTGTTTTGTCGGCTGTTTGTCTGTTGTTACTGTGTTTTATTTTGGTGGTTAATGTTATTTCTCTGGATTTGATCTTTTTTGGACCTTGTGGCTTGCTGTGTAAAGGGTACAACACCTTTTAAATGCTTCTTATCTTATAAAAAACATTCCACTTGTCACACTTTTTGATCTTCCTTGATAGAATATGGATGGAAAATGATATAGGAATTGTGTTAAAAATTAAATTTTCAAACATGTGTGATATAAAATATGTATCCAAAGTATCATTAGGATTTAAAAGAAGATTAAAAACGCTTTCATGTCCTTAATAAAAATGATTATAAGGACACCTTTTTTCTCATAATCACCACTTAAGATTTTCAATTCAAATCCATTGTACAATTTTCGATCCCCAACCCTTTCCAAAAAATAATACTTCCATCCTCCTTAATAACAAAAATATTTTTCTCCATACCTTTGAATTGTAAAGGACTAACATTGTTGATAGTTTTAGAAGACAAATAAACATCAACTCACCTCTTCCTTCTAGAAGCCAATCTCTGATTAAGTACCATTATTATAAATATTGAAATCCCTTCTAGTAGCAAACCTTTCATTAGAAATTACTTTTATTTTTGGTACGTTTTGATAAAAAAACCAACAAACCCATTCAAGGCAAGAAATGCCTTCATTAGAAGTTGCATTAGTAGCCATAGTATCCTCCCTATAAGTGTGAGTTATCTTGGACTTAAGGAAGTTCCCAATCAAATTTTTGCAGTCTTCCATAATGTCTCTTATCATCCAATGCACTGAAGAAGCTCCCTTCAAAATATCAATAATCATCTTAGAATATCCTATGATAACTTGGTTAAAGCCTCTCTCTTTTGACCTCTTTACACCCCACCAAGTAGCAATAGTTTCAACCATATTACTAGTATATGTACCTAAAGTTTTAGCAAATCCTTCAATTAGGTATCACTTGTTATCTCTAATTAGTCCACCCATAGTATCCATTCTTGGATTACCTTTTGAACATCCATCAAAATTGAGTTTTATCCATCCTTCCTCAGGAGGGAGCCATTTGGTTTTTCTTCTACACAACATTTTTACCCAATTTAACCTAGTCAAGTATTTCTTAATCCCCCATTTTTATTTTATTCTAAGTTCTCCATAAGATGGAATTTGTTTTAAAGACCTATAATTTGCAGCATTTATGTTTTCTTGCACTTGTTTTATACACATAAACACATCCATGTTGTTTTTCTTTTGATCCTTGTAAATTATATTATTTCTTTCTTTCCATAATCCCAAAGAAACAATAGGAGGGATTTGTCTCCACAATCATAAAATAATAGGGTGAGAAAAATGACAATTTTTTTAGTTAATCACAAATCCTTAAGGGTGCAGGGAAAACCCCAATCAACCAAGAGAATTCTTAGGACATGAGTCCAAACCTCTTTGGAAAAAGAGAAATGAAAGAAAAAATGTTCTATATCCTCAACATCCTCACAACAAAGGGAACATCTATTAATAAATTGGAATCCTCTTCTATTAATATTTTTAATAGTAAGGATTTTACCATGAACAACCCACCAAAAATAGTTGATTTGAGGAATAAGTTCAAAATTCCACACCTGATTCCAATCAAAATTGATATGAGGTAGAAGAGGTTGTTCTGTCATGACAAGAAGATTTAACTTAAAAGATATTAAAAGGAAGTCTGCTCTAGATCCATTTATCTTCCTTATTATGAGAAATGAATAAAAAATCTCCAATTTGATGTCTTAAAAACTAAATATCAATATCCCACCCTTGCTATTTCCCTCCCCTTTAAATTCTTCCCCCAATTAGCTATACCCAAAAATTCTTCCAACTTGGTATGTTACCTCCCCATTCAATATAACCATAAAGATACCTACAATTAACATGAGTTAGCTTCTCCTTGATTTGATTGAGTTGATTAAATGAAGATAGAGCAGGACCATTGTTCCAAATATCCTCCCACAAAAGAGTCTTCAAACCATTACCAACTCTCCTTATCCCCTTTTTAATTATGTTCCTAATTTTTAACAATTACCAAATAACATAACCATTTGAAAAATCTGAGGAGTACAAGAAGCTCCCATGGTCATCATTGCCAAGATATTTCGCTTTCATAATGCCCACCCAATATTTAACTCCTTAAAGGAAGCTCCATTCAATTTTAACAAGAAGGTCCTTATTGAAAAATTTCAATCTTCTAATACCAAGGCTCCCAATTTTTTTTGGCAAACATACTTTTTCCCAACTAACAAGAGCCATTCTTGACTTTTCTTTCATTCTAGTACAAAGGAATTTCCTCTGAATTTTCTCAATTTTGTTAACACTGAAAGCAAGGATCTTAAATAGGGACATATAATAAACACGAATGTTTGAAGGGGAAGCTTTTAGGAGTTGAAGCTTACCAACTTGACTAAGGAGCTTTCCTTTCCACCCAACCAACTTCTTTTGTATTCTTTTAATTATTTATTTCCAATGGTTATTAGTAGGTTTCTTAGAGATTAAAGGCATACCAAGATAGGTATCTGACATAACAGTAGTTTGACAACCTATTATCCTCATAACTCTATCCTTAATCTTTTGATCAACATTAAAGCACAACTTACTCTTCATACAATTGATGTGTTTCCTAGAAGATCTTGCAAAATATTCTAAAATAGATTTCCATTGAGCAACCTCAACCACCGAGGCATCACAAAAAATTAGTATCATCCATGAATTGTTGATGAGAAACGAGAGGAAAAGAAGAAGCAACTTTCAGCCCTTTAAGAAATCTTTGATCAATTTTTTTTGGAGATTTCTCCCGAGAACTTTAGCAACGATTATGAATACACAAGGAGGAAGAGGATCTCCTTGTATTAAACCTCTACCACAAGAGAAGTATTCTTTAGGAACACCATTCACCAAGATTGAACATTTTGTGGTGGTAACACAAGCTTTGATCAAATTCAAAAATCTACCTTTGAACCCAAAATTCTACAAAATAGCCAGCGAGAATGGCCAAGAAACTCTATCACAGGCCTTAGAAATATCCAATTTTAGCACCATACCCGACTTCTTACTAAAATCCATAGGGTGAATATACTCATGAGTAGCTAAGGAAACATATAAAATCTATCACCTTTAACAAACCCTTTTTTGATTCGGGGAAATTGTTCTTTGGAGAATAACCTTCAACCTATTGAAAATAAATAATTTTTTTTTTAAAACTATATTACATAAGCTTATAGGTCTATAATATTGTAGAGAGGATCCATCATATTTCTTTGGAATTAACATTATATGGGTAGAATTTATTTGGTTTAATAGTCTTCTTGATCTAAGGAAATTCTTAGCAACATTTAGGAGGTCAATAGAAATCACCTTCCAAAAGTGTTGAAAGAAGGTAGGAGGAAAATCATCAAGCCTTGGAGCCTTATATGCCCCAAAAGAGAGCACTACACTTTTGATCTCTTGAATTTGAACAAGTTTCCCAAGCTCCTTAAAGTCCTGATTAGAGATCATAGTAGGGATACCATCATTAATATCTTCTAGACGAAAGGGTTTCTTTAAAGAAGGAAACAACAACATCTACTATTTCATTTTCACCAGTCAGAACAAAGCCATCATGTTTAGCCAAATACCTTATTCTATTCCTTTTTTTATGTTTCATGGTATACTAATGATTTTTTTGGTATTTCTATCACCCTTAGTTAACCAATGTATTCTAATTTTCTATTTCCAAAAAAAATTCCCCCATCTTTGAGAGTTTAGTCCATTCAATGAATAAATCCATTTCTTTAACACATGTTTCCACATCCATATCTCCTTCCTCCATTCTTCCTTGAATCTCCTTTAGGTTAGTTGAAATGGTCTTATTTTTGTGAAAAATATTGCCAAAGGAAATCTTATTCCAGCCTTTGACCTTATCTTTAACTCTTTTAAATTTTTGAGCCAAACAATACAATGGAGTAACTTGACATGGAAAATTCCACCAGCTTTGAACCAGATATTTAAATTAAGGGCGAAAAGTCCACATTATTTCATACCTGAATGGAAAGGGACCTTTCACCACAATCTCCTCCCAATCCAAAAGAATAACATTACGATTATAGCCTGTTCTAAGATGAGTAGATAAAGTGAGATTAGGAAGAATATTCCACCTATTAGAGATCAAGAACCTATCAAGTTTAACTTGAATATGATTATTTCCTTGTCTCCTATTGGACGAGGTAAATAAAGAACCTTGAAGTTGAACATCCATAATTCCTTGAGAGGAAAGAAAATCAACAAGGTCCACCATGCTATCAGAGAAATCATCTAAAGCCCCTAATTTTTTTGAAGGAAATATAAGCATATTAAATTCCCCACCAAGCATCCAATACTCCACATGTTTGCTAAAGATAAGAGAGGATAAAGAATCCCAAAGCCAAATTCTAGTAGACATAGAATTAGGAGCATAAATATTAACCAAATTCCATTTAAACGAAGTGTTCAAATCTTCCATAGAGGTCATCACTATTTTTACAATGGTCTCCTTTGGCACCTTTTATCCTAGTAGGGTTCCACATAGTAACTATTCCCTCATAAGCCCCTTCTACATCACTAACACTGTAATCAACAAAAGACCAAATTTTCTTAACAATTTGATCAAAATTGGACTGCTACATCATTTCTCGAAGAAGCAATGTATCAATTTTTAGATCAACAATACAACATTTAATAAGATGCTGCTTAAAAGGATTATTCAACCCGAGAATATTCCAAGATAATAACTTCATTGAAAACATAAGAAAAATCGGTATCACCCTGATATTGACAAATGGAGGCTAAGCCCCCAATACCATCAGTTCTTCTATTTCCTTTTCCTTGAAAGACAATCCAATTTTTTTTGTTTCCCAAAAGCGACTTCCCGAGCTACATCTTGAGCTTGATTTTCTATCTGAGAAGGTCTTCCTTGTTTATGCTCTCCCCCCCACATCTTCTTTTTTCTTCTTCTTTTGTTTCTCGTTAACTTGAGTCCAGTCCTCATCCAAAAGACCTTCCAAGGACTTCTTAGGAGGAATTTGAGCCTCAATAACTCCAAATCTTGCATATCAAAACTTTGATCCCTAGGAAAGCTATTAAAAAAACTTAGTATCCTTATCCTCCTTCATTTTGTGAACTTTTAACTCAAAATCTATTTCTCCCTCTTCAAGATCCCCATTACAGTTTGGAGCAAGAGAGTTTTCAAAAACTTCTTTAAGCCTATCATCTTTATGCAAGGTAGTATCCTTGATGCTACTCCTTTCACTATATTTTCTTAAGTCTGTTTCACCTTTTTGAACACCATCTTCCAAGTCTTCACCATCCACAAGCCTTCCCACTTCCTAATGTAATTTATTGTTTGATAGTTCCATAACACGATTCTTGTTCGAACCTTCCACTTTTCCTTCCTTTGGTTCCTCCCTTTCCTTTTCTTGTTGTTTAGTTTGGTTGGAAGATAGTTTCTCCTTCCCTCGATCAACCTTGTTACAAATATCCTTGTCAAAATCCATGGTCTCCTCAACAACATTAAGATTTTGTTGAACCATCAACACTTTATTTTTATGCAATTTTTTTTTTTCATAAGAGCCACTTAAATGACCAAACTTCCTACAGATCTAGAAAAAAATACCTAAATTTTCATACTCTATTATTTGATTTCATACCCCAAACCTCAATTTCAAAGAGATAGAGGAAGGTAAAACCTTATTAAAAACAAAATTTACATAGATCCTTGTAAACACCAATCTCGACTTCTATTGTGTTACTTTGTCTACTATCAATGGATGGCCAAAGGAATGAGATATACCTTGTAAGATTTTATAATTCCAAAAATCAAGAGTAATCCCAAGAAGGAAAATCCAAGTAGGAGCTAAGGATTAAACCCAAGCTTCCATTTGCATAAAGATAAGTAGTTCCTTAAATTATTATCATATGCCCACGAGCCTCTAGTTAGCACCTTTATGAGATCTTCATGAATCATAAAGCTAAAGAGAAACAAACCATTTGCCATTTCACTAATATTAACATTGTGTAGACATGAAAAATATACCAACGCACTTGATCCTGATTACTGACATCATTTCTTCCCAAATCATACTCTTAGCTTATCATCACTTTTCATCTCTTAATTAGATAAATCATTATTTATTTAATTAGGTCTTTCTCCTCTGTTGATTAAATTAATCAATTTAATTTAATTAACCCTCTATCTCTGTTCATTTAAATAATTCATTTTATTTTAAATTTAGTCTCTAAAGTCCTCTTATTAAATTGAATAAATTAAACCTTATTTGATTTAATCTAACATTATCCCCTTTAGTTAAATAAATCAAAATACTTATTTAATTAAACCCTTCCTCTCAATTTGATTTAAATCAATTCATAAATTTAAGTCTAAATTGTCACATCTCCTAATTTCTCATTAAATTAATTAAGCTTTGATTAATTTAATCTTAATCTATGTCACATCCTCTAGAGAATGCAACTTGCACAATAAATCAATTACTTTGATTTATTAAATTACCTATTTTGTCTTAACATGGAATAAGAGGAGGAATATTCTTTCAAATTTGAATTCAAAATCCAAGTGGATTTGTACATCCAACAAGGCATTTAATGCCTCTTACATGTCCTTGGCCTTGAGCCAAGTGACATAAACTCCATTTCCTTCTCCCTCCAACATGTCACATTCAAATTTCAAATTTGAATCTAATAGCATTTATCATGTACATTGACCAAAATGTGTACAACCTTCAACCATTCACATCTTGACAAGTGGCACTTGGCCATTGGGTGTTGAATGATCCCACATTGCTCAATTCCACTCTCTCTTCCATTTTGGAAATCTATAAATGAGAGACTCTTTCTCTCATTTTATCATCCACAATTTGAGTAAACTTACTATAGTCAACTTCATCCTAATCCACACTTAGAGAAAAGTTACTCTCTTCACATTGAGAGATAATTTTGTCCATTTCATAGCTAGTTTATGTCAAAATCTCATCAAGGAGATTCAATCATCCACAAATCATCAGAAAGCTTACAAAGGAGTTGGAAAGGGCCAATTTCGACACACCAATTGACACCAACTCCTCCATGGGATCAAGAGTTTTCTTTGCTTAAATATATTTGATTTAGTTTCTTGTATTATTCTTCATTTCATTTCTATTATTGAGCATTGTTAATGGATTTCATGGGGAATCCCTCTTTTATCTTGCATATGAACTAACTAATGTGTTTATTTGTCATGTCTATGTAGGAATAGGATTGGGGTTCACACTATGTTTTAGCTTCCAAGTAGACTGTTCCCAATTCCTCACTCAATCTATGTTGGGTCTAAAATAAACCTACCAAAGAAAGTTGAAGACCGAAAATTGTTTCATTCATGAGATTATTAGGAACAAAAATCTCTAGGCCTTCGACTAAACATGAAACATCCAAAGGATTAGAAGCCCTAGGTTTCACTATATTTGGAGTTTTTCCCCCAACCAACTTATCCAGATAGGATATTGGATCTTAGAAAAAAATGAGTCTAGAACAAAAGGAGAAAACAAAGGAACCTTTTCAACATCCCAAACAAAAGCCTCCAAAGAAAATGATCCCTTATTCATCTTCACATCTTCTTTCCTTTCCATTAAAAAAAACATTCACACCTTCCTTGACTACTACAAATGCGATCACATTGGATGGGGGACCTCGCTTGGCCTCCACGTTTTCTAGCTCCATGACCCATAACCATGAGAGACTTCAAAAATTTGAAAATTGCATAGCACATCTTAGGAAATAAAATGTTTCAATGTTTTTCTCTTGATTCAAAGATTGTTGGGAAGGATGATCTTGCTCTTTTATGGGATGATATGTGGAACCAACATAGTCCTCTCTCTATGGAATTTCCCAATCTTCTTGAATTGAAATACAATGTCCTAAAGTTGGTTGGAGTTATGTTTTTGATTTTTAATATGAAGTCATGTAGGATGACATAAGGATTTGGAAATGGAAACCTAAATATCTTTGATTAGGTCAAAAATTTGTTCATATTTTAGCATCTTTGAAGGCTTGTTTCAATAAGAAATTTGACATCCTTGTATGAGGATTGAGAGGCTTTGGGGTTTATATAATGCAAACTAGTTATAAAACTCTTTTGACAAAGAAACTTGAGTTAAGAACTCTAGTCTTAGGAAACGGGTCTAACATACTAATTATTGGCAAAGGGTTAATGCTTTCATGTTTCAAGTGGCTTTAGATAAATTCTTTCATCATGATAATCTCAAAAAATATGAGTTTATTGGTATGAATAGATGCATCCTCTACCTTCAAGATGAAGAGAATGGACAACATCTCCATTTATCTTTTTCCCCTTTCCCATTTATGGTCTGATTTGTAGGGAATTCCATGTAATAGTTATGATTATATCTAAGAATATTGTGAATCAAATATAATTATCTTTGAAACTTAAAGCCCTTATTCTATTGCATGATATTTTTCTTGGTTTGATTAGCTGGAATAACTAGTGGAAATGCGATCAAATGATTTTCAGTGGTATTGCTAGGCATATCAATTAAGTTTGGGTAGAATTATGACAATTCTAAAAGAAACCTATCAAGTTTTTATTAAATATTATCAAGAAAGTTCATAGTTACAATTCAAATTAATAATGAGATTTGTATTCCTACGATTTCTTCCTTTTTTTCCTCATCCAATACTAACCCTTAAAAAGATCAACTTACTAAATGGGAATTTCCTTCTTAGGTATTTGTTAAAATTTATATTGATAGAGCTTTGAAAATTAATCCTAGAAATGTTGGCATAGGAGGTGTTTTTCATGATCATAATGACAAGATCAAGCTTTGAATTGTTGGTAATCTTGGTGTTAGTTCTAATAATTTTTTTGAGGTTGTGACTGCATTCCCCAAGCTCTTTTAGAAGAAAAGTTAAAGTATTATATTGATATTATTTTGAAATCTAACTCCAAAATATTAATTGATCACTCCAAAAACCATTATTCCTATCATGTAAAATAGTGGCAATTAAATGAATGTAAAAAGACATCAAAATCCTCATTCATGGTGTCAATTTTGTTAAGTGGAACCATACTTGAAGGGGAGCCAATTAGGTTGTTTGTTTCTTAGCTAAATCAGCTTCTAACTAGAATAACATCAAGGTTGAAACAAGAAATAATTAGGCATGTCCTTCCTAGGACTTGAGTAGATACTTTAATGTTTTATTGAATGCTCCCTAGATTCTTGATTCTTGTTGGTGTGTTGGTTATTGTACCATTTTTCCTCTTTATTCTCTTAAACCCTATTATTGCTATTTGTTTAAAGTGGGTTTCCCATTGGTCCATTTTTTAATAGAGGAAAACATTACCTCTAACACTCAAGAGTATGTATGCTATTTAGGGGAGGAAGTGATTAAGCCTTGTCTACAAGTTTTGGAGGGTTCCTCCTTTCTTGTTGATTGCCTACTTTTTGTTCATTTAATTTTCTTTCTTTTCTTGAATTGGTGTGTCATAATTGTTCTTCTTATGGATATGTGTTTTGGATTTTTTGTTATTGTTTTGATAATTTCCCCCCTTGTGTTAAAAAAATCCAAAGATAGGTACATCAAGACCTCCTCGTGTATTTACAATTTATATTAAAGAGAGGGAAAAAGAGAGGGAGGAGAGGGAGACAAAGGTGTCTAGGTGGATATTGTGTTGGTCTAAATAAACTGACTCCATAAAAAATATACATAATAAGAGTAATTGGTCGCCATTCCCTAATATGTATGTTACAAAATGTTAGCTAGACTTCCATGTAGATAAATAATGTTTAGAAGAATATCAACAAATAATGCAACAATATATACATGCTAAATCTTAATGATGGTAGTATGAAACCTAAAGGCTATAAAGGAAAAGATGAAGATATGTCTTAAGACCATCTTTAATATATACATTTATATTAGGTAGGTAGAGGAATGTGGTTTGGAGGATATTGTATTGGGTTCAATTAAATTGAATCCCTAGCAAATACCCATAATAAGAACAAAATGTTGTCATTACCTTATTAATTGCATTGCAAATATCATTAATATTGATACTCATAAAAATACATGTTTATATTGAATGATCAAACAATTTTATTCTCAATGCTATATAGTGATAATTTATATTATTTCAATATTTAAATACATATTTTAGTTTTCACTTATCTTTATCATATATAAACAATAAAGTATATTGGTTCATATGCAGTTTTTGTTAAAGATTTGGACTAATTATAGTCTTGTATATGTACTAAATGAATGGTTTGTATTGACCATCAATTTGAGATAGTTTTTTTTTTTTTATGGTTATATATATTTATTTTCCAAGTTTAATGCCTTTAATGGGTGACACTTTCCCCTTTACATTCTTATTTTATTAGATGTGTGCTCCCTTGGTCAAGTTCCTTGGGTTGTTTTCATGATGGACTAGTTTATCCAAAATTGAATTGAAGGTTAAAATTTTACCTTAGCTCATACCATTTTTGTTATAAAGGAAAGAAATTTTACTTTGTGATTTATTTATTTTTATTTATTCATTGATTACTTTTTAGTATAAAGCTACATATTGGATTGGCTAGTATTATAACCACCTCCCAATCCACCGCAATGGTACACATCATCAACTTAAGTGTATCCTCTATGAAAGTTTCTTGTGGCCATATGATGATATTGTTGGAAACAAGCTACACTAAGAGGGGGGGGGGGAGCCGGGGGGGGGGGTTGAATCAGTGTTGTGTAAAAATTAACTTTATTAACCTTTACCATCCAAGAATTAATGACATTTCATCCATAGTGCATAAACATGAAAGTAAACACAACACCATAACACCAATATTTTTATGTGGAAACCCTTTTAGGGGAAAAACCAAGGTGGATTGCCAATCCATAATTATGATATGAGTAAACTCAAATGAAGATTAAAAAAAGGGGAATACACTTGCATTCAGGCACACTGCCTAGTGCTCACTATTCAAAAGAAAAGGCTCACTGCCATACAAGAGTTCAGATTAAAACCATCTGAAGATTGAAATGAGATGATAGAATCTATTCATGCTAGATTACAGTTTCGGATTGTTGGTGTTTTTTTTCTTGTAAACCAGGTTTGTCTCCTAATCTACCTATGGAATTTCCAATTCCAATCAAGGGTAGCTCGGAGGACCTGGACCAACTGACAAGGATTTTTTTTTTTTTAATAACCTCCTACACTTTGGCTCTACAAAACCCAGGGGGGTGGTTCCTCTAATGTGTTTATGATCTCTGCACCAAACTCATAAACAAATCATTAATAATTCATAGATAATCTCACAAATAGCTCAACAAAACAGGATACTACCAGAATGAATTGGCCCTTCACCAGTAATATCAAATGCTTGGAGCATGAGATGCTTACAAAATTATTTCATAACTCATGATAATCATTTTAATTGCAAGTTGGCAGCAAGCCCTAAGCGAAGACATACAAAAATAGAGTTTCATAAACTCATACAATTTAGATCAGTGCCATATACCATTGGGGAGTCAAATTTACAAACATCCATAAATTAACAATAGACTCAAATACTTAGCATACACAATCCTTGGAAATATTGCATTACAACAATGTCAATCCTTATCCCAGCCCAATACTTCTTACTAAATCCCCCTACAAACATATCCATCTATGATTCCATCCAAGCATTTTAATTAACCCTTTGAGTTAAAGCCAAAACGGAAAGCATACACATCATAACAATGAGCTGAACATCATAATCCTTGATTATTCTATTCAAAATAGTGATATATCTGCACAGAGGAGAGACATAAGCTCGAGATATAACGTCATAGCTCAAATGCTAGTACTGTTATGAATATCAAGTCTTCATAAACTTAAAACCCATTACGGAAAACCCCAAACCTAAATTTCCTTAACATTCAAAAGAAAAGTTCTTACAATCTGTTCTGCAACTATACCTAGACTTGATTTTTTAAAATATCTGACTTGCCAACCCCTACCTCTGGCCCTGAAATCCTTCTTATAGAAAACGAAGGAGCAAACAAGCATCAGGCTAGAGATTACACATGTCATCGATTAATAGGGCCATTATATGCCCACTCAAAACTATGATTAAAGATACCAAATCTTGGAGCATCTTCCTGTTGATTTTATCTTCTATTCAATAGCCGCCACATTGGTTACACCTCAAAACCTGTGCTCAAAACCGTCATGGAAACAAAACCATAATTAGTTACACTGTAACCGCTGAGCTGTTAATTGCTGGTAGTAGATACCGTTTCACTCCTCTTCGGTTAAGTATTTGTCCACCCAGTTTTGATATTCTTCATCCGTGGGCCAATTAAAATTCACCACCTCCACCACCCTAGTATTGTAAGGTGTGAACTTCACTGCAACTTGGTTGGCTTCTCTTTCAAATGACTCCAAGAACATGCTGGTATTAATTATTTTATCCATGCTGCTCACCAACAAGTAATAGTTTGAGGCATCACAAATCAATTTGATTTGTGCATTGATGACCTCTTCTACCCTCTCTTTCCAATGTTGCAATGTCTTAATATTTCCTTGTGCATCTCATATATCAGGCAGAAAAGTATCATTCCAATCATCAAACTTTTTACTAATTCCCCAATTTTCCTACTCAGATCATCAAGTAGGGCCTGGAATCCCTTCAATGATTTTACAAAGCTTTGAGTAGGTTTTAATAATCGAGGCCTATTATTTGCATCAAAATTGGAAGCTTTGAACATAATGTCTAAATTAGTGGCACAAGGGATCCACTTTTCAACTAGGGGTAAAACCACTTCCCGATCCCTGTTAATATTTTGCAATCCACCCAAGAATAAAGAATATAAAGAATGAACAAATGGCAGCCTAGAATCAACCTTCTTATTTAAGTGCCTCACAACGGTGTCAACCGCCTCATTGTGTTTAGCCACAACATCATCCTCACGTGCTTTTAGGGAAGCCTGTAATTCTATGATCTTGTTCATCATCTGCTTTTTGGTAGGGTCTACAGAATACTCCATTTCCTCTTCAACTGGACCTGATACAGGGCTATGAGCAGGTGTTTGAATTGGGGATCTAGGAGTAGAAATAATTGGGATAGTAGGGGATAATGACCCCGAAGTAGTAGGTAGCTCTCTGATAGCAGGAGCATTGGAAGATTCTCCCACCTGCCCATATTTTAATCTATCTACTTCAGAATGTAGCTCGACATTCCTTTGTTGCATCCTACTGTATTCCCCAATTATTGCATTATATTTTTCCATAAGGTTTTTCCTTTTAACTTCCTCCCTTTCAGCTGTCCTTTGGGTCAATTTGGACACATTTAGTTTTAGACTTGTGGCTTTTGTTGCTGAGGTTTCAGAAGACCTCTTGATAATGAGCCCACCCCTTAAATTTGGACTAATATCTGTCACATTTGGCTTTCTACCCTGAGGTGCCAGAGCCCATATGGCCAGTGTCTCATACTCCTCACTAAAAGAAGAGTCTTGTAGGGCTGCCTTGATTTCTTCTTCACTACTTTGCATAGGATGCTTGAATTGCATAATAGCATTGAATGCCACAACATCAACTATGTCCCATTCAGGGAGGAGCAAGACACCTGCTTGAGTCACTAGTTTCCTTCCTTCCTCAGGAGTGATGTTCTTGAATTTCTCCATCAACTCAACTTTTACCTCATCATCATTCTCCTGGTCTGACCTATCAGGTCTTGATTCCCTCCTGTTCTTGCATCTATCTTGATATTCTTCTAATTTCATTCTCCAAATCAGTTGCAAGAATACAAGAGTTTTCACAAAGGCATCATCATCCAGGAATGCCTTGCAGGCCTCCATCCTGGCATCCTGCACATACTGCCCCTTTATATCCATATCAGTGAGCACCAATTGTGCTGATCTAGGAGGGGAGGGGATACCAACTCGCATGTCCTGATCAGTTATGATTATTTCATACCATCAGAGCCTCTTGTGACTCTTCAATCCTTTGCCTCTTAAGGCTTGGCTCTGATGGTAGATCCATAGGATCATCTCTAAGTGGGGAATCCAAATCCACAATTTTTATCCCTCCAGGCTTCTTGACCCCATGACCCAACAGTGATGATGCTTTCATTATTTTCTTTCCCTTTTTACTTCCTGCATCTTCATCACTGCTACCATCTTTCCTTCTCTTGTACAGAGGCCTGTCCAATGTTGGCTGATAAGTTGGCCTTGTCTCCTCAGGCCTCACCTCTAACTCCTAAATCCTCAATTCCATTTCTAGATTGGCTTTCTTGGTCCTTAGGGTGTTCATGATTTCCTTGAAATGACACATCAAGAAATAAATTCTTTTATGAAATGGAGTAAACTCCATCAGTGGATCATACTTTGGATCTAGTTTATGCACCATGGCCAGCAGTTTCTCATAAGCAATCCATTTTTCCTTATTTAATTCTTGCTAGCTCAAATCAAATTCATTTCTGATGAGATCTTCAGGAAAGTTGAAGACATGAATAAATTTTCCACCTTTAATCTTTCGCCTAAATAGGGCAAAGAATCCCTCAGGGTCATGCTGCCTCTTGGATCCATTCTTCAAATGGTATTTATCAAAATATCGGTCAAAATGAATCCATCCTCCCTTGGAAAATACAAAATCTGAAACAACAGTGTAATTAGGGAACAAAGTCCCTTTTTGTCTTCCTGTCAAATTCTCTTCGTGAATGCAACCTAGTTGCCACATGACCTCTGCAAATCCTATCCTTGATGGTACATTATATGGGAGAATGTGAGGAGCTCCTTGGAAACCATAAACCCTTAAGACAGTGCTTACAGGGTATAGAATGATGTCACCCCAATTATGGCACACTTTCAAATCAGGTTTCCTTATTTTGGGTCGGAGGAAATCGTGCAAATCCTCAAGAATCCTTGAAACATTTACCATGAATTTAGCCCTAAGCCTGGAGGCAAAGCGGTTATCAAACTGCACAAAGTTGGCACCTCCCTTGTTACAAGACAGGTCTGCACTCCAAGCCTGCACCGGTAATTTCTCTCCATTCACCTCTCGTCTCAACTCCATTTTCTCTGAAAAGAATTCAACATTCTCATAAAAAAACATGTGCATTAATAAGGAGTACTAAAAGAAAGGAGTACCAAAATCTCTATCATGCAACTTCAGCAAACCCTCATGTATCCTTTCAATAAGGAAAGAAGCATAGTCATATACTACAGAAAAATTAGGATGCTGAATCTGAGCCCCCATAAACATATAGGCGATGGGCATCACAGTGTTAGGGTTAAAACCAATGATTTGGCAAAGTGAATAGAATGTTGCCAAGAAATGATCAGCAAAACAACTCAACCTGAAAGGCTCCCTGTCAATTGGGCTGATGTGAATCATCGAATTGCCCGCCCTGGCTAGATGAGGGGGAAGCAACTTTGACCTAAAAAGGGGCTGTGACCTGGCATATTCTTGCTTCATCTCCTCAAAATCTATCCGCACCAGAAAGGAGCTATACTCACTTAAATCAAAAGCTTGCCGAATTTTATCTGCATTCACACTCAGTAGGACCCCACCATCATTATCCCTGATAATCCTTGTGACAGGATCATATCGTGCAGCCATTGCCCTGAGTAGGTCAACATCCAGAAACACATTTGGTACCACAAATTTTCCCATATCGTATCTCCAACCATTTGAAAAAGGATGGGACACATTTCGTTGTCCATACCATCTCCTAAACATTTCCAAACCTGTCATCAGTACTCTAGCATCTGCAATGTTATAAGTTTTACATCTTAACCCCTCACCTAGGGCTGTCCCATTCATTGAGACCGAACCCCTCCTCTTGTCGTTTGTTGACAAAGGGAATTGGTCAAGGAAATCATCATATAAATTCCTGTGCAAATAATCAATATGACCAAAATGCTGCTTTGGTGGCACCATTTTAACAACTAGGGCTTCTTTAAAAAACAAATTTGTACACGAACTAGGGCTACCCATAACGAAATTACAGCAGAACCTTGCAATTTTCCCCCAATTTAAAAGAAAAAATAACCCTAGAAATGTAATCAAGAGAATCACTGATAATATAATGCAACCCTTTACAAGAATCACATTCAAACAGAAACAGTGATAAGGAAAGCAACTCATGGAATTCATGCCTCGCAGAGAAAATCAAACCCTTGCTGCAATCGCTTTAAAAAAAATCTATCTCTGGCTCTGGATCGCTTCGTAAACACTTGAATGTCTTTATGGCAATGGTAGTATGGAATTAAATACTTAGAAATTATGAAAATTTTTCCAGTAGACGTCTTGTCCACCATTAAAGCTTACTTGCATGCCGCGCCAATGGCTTCAATTACATTTGATGCAAGTTTAAAACCTCGCCGTCGATCTCTTCTTTCTGTCAGACCATCGAACGACCATCTTCAAAAAGGCTGACAACACCTCCATGTCATCGTCAAGGGCCCACCATAATACACAATGCCAAAAGAATACATGTGGTGCTCGCTCGCGATATCGCAATCACTGAACCCCTCTTGGTTTAGGATCACGCGATAGCGGGCAACCATTGATCTCCACCATCTGCGATCACACATACATAACAGGAGGTAGCACCAACATTTATCTGTCGAGCAACTTTCCATCAAGGTTAAGACATCACCGTTGATTATAAGCACGTGCATCTCTCATGTGGTTAAGTAACCCGCTCAATAACACTCTAAAGTTCGATGCATATATTAAGCACTTTATTCATTCCCTCCAGCATTGACAACTTAGGACACATGGCACCCGCTCGCGATATCGCGATCGCTAGACAACCAGCGGTGATGTCATCGTGGGATTGCGGGGAATAGTCAAGATCAATCTCTGGGAAATCGACGGTCAGTAAAATAACCCCTGCGAAACAATTAAACACTTAGAAGAAAATAAAGGGAAGGGGACACCGCCTAGGGAATGACAGTCGATGACTCAAAGTTGTTTTTAAAAGACAAGGCACAAACCGACCCAGACTTAGGTAAATAAAAGGGTTGGGTGGAAAATTTAACATTTTATATTTAAAAGGGCCCTGCCTAGATGATTTAATGGGACACAAGTTGTTCTTAAGACCTCCTCCAAAAAGTAACGATGGAAAAGTCCCAACCCAACAATAGAATACCAAGGTTTCATGGAAGCAAGGCAGAACTCCAACCCCAGGCAACCTCTGAATAACAAAACAAACCAGTAATAATTTAAAACCAAAGATTTAAATTTGAGGCTCCATCACAGATTAAGCACAATAATAGATCTGCTACCTTACGGACTGATTATGTATTTCTGCTTTGCTCTGCTCATACACACAATACAGATCTTCTATGTGCAAGTGAAACAATGCCTTTTCACTCCTCTTGTCTGCTCTAACTTACAATTTGGATATTAAATCAACCCATACATCATCCAAAATGATATAGACAAACTTATATATATATCCACAACATAGAATTTATTTACACTTTGTCGGCTTCAATAAAACACAAGAAAATTACAACTGTCGACTTAAATTATGAGGAATATGCAATGCGTACCTTTAATGGTCAACCAAAACCTGGCTAGGACCCAAACAAAGATATATAAACATATAAATACTTAACTAATTTTTTCTCATACATCCGCGACTTTATACATTCATGAGGTCGACCTTAATACAAGAAAAAGTAGGAATAGGCTAATCGAATCTTCTAACTTCCACATGAATTGATACGAGCCACCGTGATTTAGTAGAAACAAAGATAGTATACCAAAAAATATTCCCTAGGATGCACAATAACCTAAAATATTCTTACAGATCGATGAGCACTGTGCTACCAGATACTCTATTCTTCCTTGACAATCTTCAATCTTCCTATCGATATGATCAAATAATAGTGTGCGGATTTGATCATCAGTTAGGGCTGTCATCAATGATAACAAAAATTGATACACGTAGTGTGTCTTGCCAAATATATCCCCCTTTGGCATTGATGGAAACACTTAGTGAAAAATGACTAAATGTCAGAATAGTACCAAGATAGACTGTACTGCTACCCAAAATTCCAAAATTGTAATTCTCCCCCTGAGATGATTGAAAATTTTTCACTCCACTTCTTCTCCCCCTTTGACATCATTGGAAAAGGTAGGGTTCACATGCCAAAAATGGATCAATTCATCAAAACTGTTGTGCAAAAATTGTTACTATAACTTACATGAGCTGGAAGATGTCTACAAAGTCTTTCTTCAGCTGAATCAAATTTGTGTCCCAAATTATTTTGAGACTTTCCAAAATTGTAATATGACCACAAATCAAATAAGATTGTGTCTTCGCAGACCCCAAGTTGGTCGGATCAACAAATCCTATAGATTCTTCTCCTTCTTTTAGAGAACTTCAAAATATGTCAAGTTTTGGACAAATTATGCTTCTGAGTTCATACGTTCTGGCAATAATTTTATCATTTTCATACTTCAAAACTTTTATGTTATTGAGCAAGGAAATTACTTCGCTTTCTACTCTCCCAACACCACTGAATAGCGGATCAAATGCTTCAGAGATAGCACTTAACTTGTTTTCCAAATATTTGATCTTCTTTTCATTTGCTTTAGTGAATTTTGAAAAATACATACATGCTTTGTAGATCTTGCCTCCTTTTGATAAAGCATTCTGGACATTCTTTATACATGTGGTTAAGAGGATTTTGTCTTGGACAATCATCTTTTTCATTCCATTGAAACTTTTAGCATCAAATTCATTTTGCACTTTTACCATGGCTGACTTTTCTAATGACTCAAAGTGAGTGTCAAATGAGTTGATAAGCCTTTTCAGTTCATAGGAGGATGAACTAGTCAGATCTTTTACATAGGATGGCATTATCTTCTCCTATACTCTGGATGCCAGATTCAATAGTTCACTATCCTCAATGTGTGATTTTAGTAGCTCTTCTATGGCCTGTGCTTGAGAAATCATAACTAATTTCATTTTCTAGATTGGGCTTAATGTAGATAGGTCAATAGGACCTTTAATTAGTTCTAGATCCAATTCTTCCTTTTGTTCAACCAAAAATTTCTTTACTACCTCAACAGTGTCTCTTGTTTCAATTGAGACTGATTTTACATTATTTTCCTCAACTATTGCTTCTTTAGTTGAAGGTTTTAATTTAACTTCAGAGATCTCTACCTTCTCAACTGATATATTCTTAGGTGCCTCAACATCCATAGGGATTTTGGTGTCAACAACAACATCAAAATTTCCTTCTTCTACTTTCTTCACCGGATTAGATGAGATATCGACAACATGTGTTTCCTCAATCACAAGTTCAATTTTCTCATTCAAGAGTATTTCCCTCAGAATTTTATTTGTTTCTTTTGTGACTTCCTCGGTCTAACCAATTATAAACTTATTAACCCTTGTTTTTCTTTTGAATTTATTTTGGGCCTTGTTCAAAAGTATCTTCATCTCATCCATAGACATTGCTGGACATAGTTCAACAAGAATACTTTCTCTCATTTGTTCATCTTCAGTTCTAGCACTCAACCTTCTTGATTCCAGAATGCCATAGAAACTCTTTGGCAGACTATGCATAATCTCAATCAAAACTTTATTAAAAAAATTCATATATTTTATTGTTGCTTCTTCAAGAATTCTTTTGTCAGATTCATCAAAAGATTCGTACCATTTACAAATTGGTTTTAGATTTCCATCCTTAACCAAAGCTTTTCCAATTGCTTGTACTAACATACTTGGTTTGTCTGTCTTTGCTTTCTTCTTTGCCTGGTCGTCTTCACCGAAAGTATTGCCTTTTGTGACTATTGCTGCCTTGGTGCCTTGATGCCTTACTTATTCATCAAACTCTATTTTCTCATCATCAAAAACAACCATATACACTCTCTTGATCTTTTTCTTTCCTTCCTTTCCGGATCCCTTAGGCTCAATTTTTATAGGGGTAGGATTTGCTGCAGGGTCTAAATGAGATACAAAGCTTCTAGTGGTTCTAGTTTGGGTAGATGGTGTTGCTGGACCAGCTAATTGTGCTTTTTTTGCCTCCTTAGTGGCTTGCCTTGCTGCTTCATCTTCTGCCCTTTTCTGTCCGGCTTCTTTTAGCAATTCTACAGATACTCCCATACTCTCTGCAAGAGATTCAACTTATTTTATGACTCTTTTAGTAACTATAGGTTTTCTGAGCTCATTATGGACCCGTGTGTCCTTCTCTACATATGTACTGAACCTTTCTTCTATCGGATCTACTGGTTGGCTTAGTATGCGTTGAGTGTACATATCCAAAACCTTCCCATCAACTTCATATCCCATGGGCATGATCTAGATTTTCTTGGGATCAACAACCTCCATCATACATTGATCAATACTCACCATGAAGCAAATAAATTCCTTGTACTTTTCTACAATAGAGGTAGGAATCCTCTCCCTTGCTTGCATCATAGACTGAATTTTTTTAAAGAATCCCCACAGAGCTACATTTCTTATTTTCATGTCTCCAGAATCATATAACAGATCTTTGATCTATTCATCTATCGGTTTGTCCTTTTGCCACTGAACTTTTCCAACTCCCAAAACTTCACCTATGAAGTAACAAAACAAACACAAAAGCAGGGTACCATATTTGAAAAAAATTCTCCTCTTTCTTTATCTTTGCCAGATTCTCCATTAATTGAATTCTCAGTATTTCATAGAGATCATACTCTGCATTTTCTTTCACCATTTGGTAAGTGGCATAGATTGTTGTGCCAGACACTGAGTTATCTCGACTAGAGTGATAAATTTTGTATCCAATGACCATGGATGCAAATTTGACATGTATATCGACAATGTTGTTGATAGTCATTTCTCTTCTACAATATGTTGATCTTGTCACATCACTGACTATTTGGTTTTTCACAGACTTGAGAATAGGTGATCCACCGAAAGAATTCAGATCGGTTATTGTATTGATAGCTTCCTTGGTAATATTGAACGAAATACTAAGCCACATAAACTCATCATGCACTCGACTCAAAACATAACAAACCCACTCTAACTCTAGAAACACGAGAAATCTAACCATCTGAGTGAATTTCTTCATTTCCAAAATTTTGTGTTTTGGATTTACACAATATTCATCATGTCCTCCCTTTCAAACTCTATCCTATCCAACATCCACATCCTCTTATCCTTATCATCATGAACAATCCTAATACCTCTACCTTAATCCCACATCCCAATCTTCCCATCCTAATCCAACACCCACACCTTGCTATCACAATCCCCCATCCCAATATTCCTCCTATCCTAATCCACCATCTCAATCCTCTCATCCTAATCTAGCATCCATATCCTTCTATGAAAACCCACCATACATGTCTTCCTATGGTGGTCCATCACCTCAATCTTCCTGTTCTAATCCAACATCCACACCTTTCTATCACAATCCCCCATCCCAATATCCTTACATTAATTCCACATCTGCCCATTCTAATCCTTTATCCACATCTTCCTACTATCACTCCCCATCCCAATCTAATCCAACATCTACATCCTCCTACATCACTCCCCCTTTTTCTGCATTATATCTTAATCCTCCAGCTAATCATAATCCTCCATCTCCTCCAACCACTCCTATTCCCCCATCTAGTCCCATCCACTCACCTAATCATAATCCTCCATAGCCTCCTAGTTCTACATCTAATCCTCATCCACACATCCACTCATATAATCCTCCAATTCTTAATCCTTAATCCTCCATCTCCTCCTAGTCCTCCATCCAATCCCATCCACTCATCTAATCCTAATCCTCCATCTCCTCCTAGTTGTACATCTAATCCTCATCCACACATCCACTCATATAATCCTTCAATTCATAATCCTAATCCTCCATCTCCTCCTAGTTCTACATCCAATCCCATACCCACATATAATCCTAATCCTCCGTCTCCTCCTAGTCCTACATCCAATCCCATCCCTTCATCTAATCCTAATCCTCCATCTCCTCCTAGTCCTCCATCTGTTCCCATCCCCACATCTAATCCTTATCCACCAATCCCTAATCCTCCATCCATTCCAATCCCCTCATATAATCCTAATCCACCAATCCCTAATCCTCCATCCGTTCCCCTCCCCTTATCTAACTCTAATCCACCAATCCCTAATCCTAATCCTCCATCCATCCTTGGTCCCCCATCCAATCCCATCCACTCATCTAATCATAATCCTCCATCTCCTCCTAGTCCTCCATCCATTCCCATCCCTTCATCTAATCCTAATCCTCCATCTCCTCCTAGTACTCCATCCAATCACATCCCCATATCTAATCTTAATTCACCAATCCCTAATCCTAATTCACCAATCCCTAATCCTAATCCTCCATCCATCCCTGATCCTCCATCCATTCCCATCACTCTACCTAATCCTAAATCTCTTCCAAATGTCACCCACGGACTCATGCAAGAAGAGACATCATGCCCTCCCACTCTATCATGTACTATCACTAGTGATGAGGCCCTCCTCCATCCTATACCTATCCCTCCCATTACCATTCC
Source organism: Sequoiadendron giganteum (assembly GCA_007115665.2). Lineage (NCBI taxonomy): Eukaryota > Viridiplantae > Streptophyta > Pinopsida > Cupressales > Cupressaceae > Sequoiadendron > Sequoiadendron giganteum. The sequence continues at coordinate 773,395,236 of CM021101.1, forward strand.
TAACATTTTCCAAATGGGTGAGTCGGTCAAATCCATCGAATCCATTAAATCCCCATCTTCTACTCCTAGATCCACCCAATCCATTGAAGAGACCCAATCCCCTCCTCCCAATCCTAATATTCACAAACTTCAATCCCATAACCTTCATGAATCCTCCATCCTCCTATATCCCCCAATTGAGGCGTCCCTCCAACACTCTTCCATCATCATACATCCCACACAAGATGATTCATTCCAAGAGCTTGATCCAAAACACACAAGCATATCCCCTTCTCCAAATCAAGATCCTCCCATCCCATCTACTACATCCCAAGATCATAATCCCCATCCATCCCATCTCATGATTCCTATCCTCAACCAAGTCATGATCCTATCCTCCCATCCACCCCATCTCAAAATCACACTAGCTCATCCACTTTATCCCATGATTCCCTTTGCATTCAAGATACAATCACTCTATCTCATGAGCCCTCATCATCCACTACCAAAAATCCAGATCCTATCATCTTCCCTAATTCGTCTCCTGATCCCTTATCACTCATTCCTCCTGATGCTACTATCCCCTCATCTCCATCGCATGATCCTTCATCACCATCTAGTCCTACCATCCCAACGCCACTTTTGTATCACCTTGGTCACATTACACTTATCCATGGTGGCCTTCTTACATAAGCAAAACAATGCGTATGCACCACCCTACCTCTTCCACCTACTAATGTGCTCGCATCATGCTTCCAAGAGAATAAGCATCCTACCATAAATCACATGTTACAAAACATGAACTATCAAGGAAATGGTTTAGGCCTTCATGAGCAAGGTAATTTAGAGCCCATCCAAGTCAAAGAACATCTAGACACACATGGTCTTGGATATATCTCCCAAAACCTACACTCTAAAGATGTTGGTAAAACCTTCGTACATCCTAAACGATCCTCTTCTAAAGGCACAATAGGTACTTTCCATCATTCTACCAAGTCATTGCCGTCATCCCCCCTCCTCCATCATATTACTTAAAAACAACCATCCATCTTTCTCCCTCATCCTCTCAATCCATTTTGGGTCCTTATGTCCCTCCATCCATCATTGCTCATCGTTCATCTACTATGGGTTCTTATATCCCTCCATCAAACCCACACATCTTCCATATACACAGTCCATTTTGGGTCCTTATATCCCAAAATCACCCCCTCCATATTATCCTTCTCATCCTTTCATAACTCCTAATAAGGATAAAAAAAGGCACATACCTACACACTCTCCATCTACACATAATTCCTATAACCCTACCTCCATCGCTCCACATCATCCATCTCCTCGCATTTATCCCCTTGCTACTAGACACACTTTGGATGCCAAAGCAAAAATGTATAAATCCAAACGTCCACATGAATCTAAAGCTCTTCATGTCCCCTTCAAAAGACATGTTGAAGAAAATAAAAATCAAGTCCAAAATCTAAATCAATCCAAAAGGCCACAAAGTCCCACCAATGCAAAAATCAAAACCATGTGGATCCCTAAGAAAAAAATGGCAATACCTTCACATGAAAAATCCATGATGGCATCCAAAGTTGCTATGCCCAAAGCTAATAATTCACATCCTCCATCTCCTAAATCTATTTTGGGTCCTTATGTCCCAAACTTCACTATCCCAATGCCTCCATTATCACCACATTCTCCAACCAACAACCCTCCTCTCATTTCACATCCACCACATGTGCCAATGTTGGTCCTGAACACCTTCCCCTATCACACATCCACTCCATCATTCCATTCATACACTTTTCAACACCCCATACACTATCCCCCCTATCTCCCCCATCCAATCCCTTTGATTCATCCTCTTGCATAATCCATTTCTTCTACTAAGGTCGTACCAACATCCACTGGTCACTATACACATGGGCTCTTATTACCTCATATGGAACTTGATGCTTGAGTTCTTCATCCATATCCTCCAAATCTGCATATCCATATCCCTATCTTTATCCATATTCATCCACATCCTATCCCAACAAATACAAAAAAATTCAAAAAATCAAAAAAAAAAAAGAGACAAAAAAAATCAAAAAATCAAAATTAAAAAAAAAAAAGAAAAATACAAAAAAAAAAAATAGTAAAGAGAAAATCATTCGTCTAATGGTGAAAACTTGGCAAACAAGTGCCTTGGATAAGTACCATGATGAAAACCTGGCAAACATGCATCATGTGTAAATTCCCCATCTAGTCTCCTTCCATGATTGGGGGCAACATCCACTTATGCATTCCTTTCCTCCATCTCCTAGATCTGCCTATCTTCCGCATCCTATCCATCCTATCCCATATATCCCACTCCCTCCATCTTCCTTGTGATCTTGATAAATGTAGGGGAAAACCTGTCTACATGCTTTGGACACCTCTTGGCATATATTCCCATCATCCATACACTATCATATTCCCTATCCACCTCTCTTTATCTTCCATTAGCTGTGCATCCTATCCACCTCTCTCTATCTTCCATTGTCCATGCATCCTATCCACCTCTATCTATCTTCCATTGCCCATCTCACTCCCTTATCCAACCATCTTGCTATCCCTCTTGCCTCATCATGCATGACACATCTAGAGTGGGGGCATCTCCTTATTTGCAATTGGGTCCTTGGATACATCGTCCATCCATTACACTAAGTAATCGTCTCCATCTCCCCATCCTGCCCATCCTTACCTCCCCATCCATTTATCCATCCAGTCATCCCTTCCATCTACCAAATCCTTATCTTCCTATACTCTCATCCACTAGTCCTTTTCGTCCTTTCATCCTTATCTACCCCATTCCTCTATCCTCTTATCCTAGCCTTATATCTTTCTAATATCCTCTCAATCTTCATCACTCATCTATCCATCATTTATCCACCTACCCTCGCATCTTCTTATCCACCCATCTTGCTATCCCTCTTGCCTCATCATGCATGACACATCTAGAGTGGGGGCATCTCCTTATTTTCAATTGGGTCCTTGGAGACATCGTCCATCCATTCCACCAAGTAATCCTCTCCATCTTCTTTTCTCAGATCTAGAAATTTCTCCTTCTTCATTTCCAAGACCTCGCTTGTCACCATGAGTCCTCTGACTTCCAATTAGTTCATCAAGCATGGCAGAGCTAGCTTTGAACTTCTCTTTATATTCATTAGAAACAATAAGTTCATTTTTGAGATCATCCAATTGCCTTTCAAGTACTTCTTCACTGTTTTTAGATTGTTCCAATTCATCATCCAATCGGCTGCACACTTTAGATTTTTCTTTCAGGGATTGTGCTAGAATCTCTTCATTTTTATTTCTATCTTCAATCCCCTTGGCCATCTTCATCATGATGGATTCCATCTCATGCTTTAGGACTATATTGTCTTTGGTAATATTTTCACATTCCTCTATCTTTTCTTTTAGGGCTTGACTGAGTTGTTCTTCTTCAATGCTCTTATTGTCATTCTACTTGATTTGATCACAAAGTTCCTTTCTCTTTTCTCTAGACTTGTTGATTGTGTCTTTCAGAGTTTCAATGAATTTCTCAGCATCTAAAAGATTTTCTTGTAATTTCTAAACTTCAGCCTTTGACTGATCAATATCATCCAAGGCCACCAAAAGTTGTTGTTGAAGACTGCTTGAATCCATTAGAACACCTTTCAATATCTCCCCAAGTGGTTAGAATTTTTCAGAGGAACTAGCTCTGATACCATTTGTTGGAAACAAGCTACACTGAGAGGGAGGGTGAATTAGTGTTGTGAAAAAAATAACTTTATTAACCTTTATCATCCAAGCATTAATGACATTTCATCCATAGTGCATAAACATGAAAGTAAACACAACACCATAACACCAAGATTTTTATGTGGAAACCCTGTTAGGGGAAAAACCACGATGGAGTGCCAATCCACAATTATGATATGAGTATACTCAAATGAAGATTACAAAAAGAGGAATGCACTTGCATTTAGGCACATTGCCTAGAGCTCACTTCTCAAAAGAAAAGGCTCACTGCCATACAAGAGTTCAGATTAAAACTATTTGAAGATTGAACTGAGATGATAACATCTATTCATGCCAGATTGCAATTCCATATCGAGCATAATAATAGATTTGCTGCCTTACAGACTGATTCTATATTTCTACTCTGCTCTACTCATACACACAATACAAATCTTCTATGCACAAATGAAACTACACTTTCTCGCTCCTCTACTCTGTTCTAACTCACAATTCAGATATTAACTCAACTCATAAATCATCCAAAATGATATAGACAAACTTATATATATATATCTGCAACATGTAATTTATTTACACTTTGTCGACTTCAATAGAACACAAGAAAATTACAACTGTCAGCTCAAATTATGAGGAATATGCAATGCACACCTTTAATGGTCGGCCACAACTTGGCTAGGACCCAAAAAAAGATATACAAACATAGAAATACTTAACTAATTAGTTCTCATACATCCGCGACTTTATACATTCATGAGGTCAGCCTGAATACATAAAAAACTAGGAATAGGCTAATCAAATCTTCTAACTTCCACATGAATTGATACGAGCCACTGCGCTTTAGTAGAAACAAAGATAGTATACTGACAAATATTCCCTAGGATGCATAATAACTTGAAAGCTTCTTACAGATCGATGAGCACTGTGCTACTAGATACTCTGTTCTTCCTTGAAAATCTTCAATCTTCCTACCGGTATGATCGAATGATAGTGTGCGAATATGATCATTGGTTAGGGTTGCCATCAATGAAAACACAAAGTGATACCCAAAATGTCTCTTGCCAAAAAATATGTGTGTTCTTTAATTTTCCTTGTGCAACATATTTGTATAAGCAAGTATATTTGGATCCCATGGAAAAATGACAACATTCTATTAATTTTTGTAGATTATGATGAACACACAGTTATACTGAGAGGCGGGGGTGGGGGGTGAATCAATATAACAATAATATTTTACTTTTCACAAATTAATGAACCACATCAACAATAATTCAAAGCTTAATCATCCACAACAATAACACATGGAAAATCTAGCAATTAAGAATGCATAAGAACACACAATTTACGTGGAAACCCTTATGGGAGAAAGCCATGAAAACTATTTCTTATATAGAACTTCTCAAAATATTCATAGGAACCAACCCACTAGAGACACCAATCCACACAACTGAGCACCAATCTCTTATTTTGAGAGTCACCAACTCCAAACACAACAAAGTCTTTGTCTTCTTGATAATTTTACATCAAAAATTTCTTTAAGAAATCTGTTAAAAATTGTTCATTAAATTTATTCAAATTTTTTCTCAGATATGTTCCAATATCCTCTATAAGTCTACTCCAATTCTTCATAAATCTATTGCAAGAATGAGAAGTTCAATGTTGTCATTGATGTTAACAAGCCCGTGTTGTCATTAATTTCTTTAGTTGAGTGAGATGGTTACAAGAGTACAATTGATGCTTTGATTAGTTGCATTATGTTGTCATTAGTAAAGCTACTGGTGTCAAACTCTAGTGTCTCTCGTGCTTGGTTTTCAAGTAATTTTGAGAAAATTTGATAAAAAGAGGAAACGTGTTGTAGTGATTTTCTTGGTGACAAATTTACGTTCTGGTTTTGCTCCGCATTTATTCTAGGCTAAATATATTCCTGTGCGATTCATATATGTTGGTTAGAAGTGTACAAAGGTGTTGTATTCAAGGGTTGGGGTGCTGGATTGTCGTATAGTAGAAGTTGTGTTCACCACTATGTGACTATGCATTATAGAGGTGTTTAGGAGAAATGTTTCTGCTCCGTGTTTCTCCACAACTATGTTTTAGGTCTTGCGATTCTGAAGGTATGTTGATGGTGTTGGTAGTTGATCTCAGTCAAGAGGGTTTGAGGATTTTTTCTTCAGAAGATGGTTTTTTAAAGCAACAGTGTATGATAGAGTTGTTTGAGTGTACTGGGTTTGTACATTCTTTAGGCAGAAGTTGTGAAGGAGTTTGTTGGATTTAAGGGTTTTTATGGAATATTATAGATCATGTTCAAGTGTGGAGTGTGGTTCACAAGTCATCCTTGGGTTTGATGAAGTGTGTACTTTAAAGTTTAATGGTGTTTGCAAATGTAACCACCAACCTGGTGTTTACAGTACATGCAAAGGATAAATATTGTTTAAGGAATTGTGTGGTTGCATGGTGTTGTTGATTTGGGTTGCAATTAAGTTTTGATGTGGTCTTAATTCACTTCTATCTACCACAAAAGTGTTTTGGTATCAACCTAACTTCAATTTACATGTTTGAGGTGAATATCCAAATTTGGAGAGGGTTTCAAGGTTGAATATTGTATAAGTATGAGTTGGTTTTTTAAGAGATGCAAAGGTAGATGTGTGTGATGCAACTGATAAAAAATGGTGTATGTTAGAGTGAAAAATTAAGAAGTGTAGTGTAAGATTTCAAGTGTTAGTTTATTGGATGTAGTGAGTAGAAGGTGGCTACAATTATTTAATCAGATTGCGAAGGTGTAGAAGTCATTGTGGTGGATTCATAGTTGTATTGAGATTCTTTTCTCTATGTAACATTCATTCTCTATCTTCTTTTCTATTCTGGTAGTGAGCCTTTCTTCTTTAGGCAATGAGCCCTTTCGATAGTTAGCCCTATTGTATTTGGTATTGATATTACTTATATTGTGAGCTAATCCTCAATGTGGTTTTTCCCTTCTTTTGTTTTCCACATAAATCTAGTGTTCTCTTGTGTATGGTGTTGAGTTGCTTAATTTTCTATTATTTTCTTTTCATGCTAATTCATCATAAAAAAATGCAAGATTTAATGAATAAAGTGGATCTGAATGCTAACAAGGGTTTGAAGTTTTAAGGTACAACAGATTCAACCCCCCTCTTAGCTGTCTTGTGCATTTCAACAATTGGTATCAGAGTAAGGTTCCTTGGAGAAAATATTAATCGCTTATGGCACACAAGAAGGATATCCCTATATTTATTAGAACAAACTATGTAGTTTGGAGACAAGGATGGAAGGATTTATGGAGAATCTGGGATATGATGTCTACAAATCAGTTCAAACTATTTGCATTATGCCTACAAATGGTCCGAGCATTGAAGTTGAACTTAAGGCTCATGAAAGAAATAGTAAAGCTAAGTATGCTCTCTTGAGTAGTCTTAACAATGCTGAATTAGTGAAAGTTATGAATATGAAAACTAATAAATAAATTTGGTATAAGTTGGAAAGTATTTATGAAGGAGATGATATGGTCAAACAAGCTAAGATGCAGAACAGTAAAACCACATTTGAGAACTTGTGGATGTCTGAAGATGAAAACATTACAAATGATATGCGAAGGTAGATGAAGTGGTGAGATCCATTAGAGGTCTTGGAGGAAAATCTAAAGAACCAAAAGTGATAAAGACAATTCTTAGAACCCTTACTAAAGCTTACAGTTGATAGGCCAAAACTGGGGTAAATAATAAGAGAGATTTCAGCTTGGTATAAGAGTGTCAACCTGGGGATCGTGGCTTGCGAGAAGTGTTGTGGCACTATACCTAAGGGAGGAAATCAATGAATCAAGTGAGGATAAAATGCAGCTAGAACAAGCATCAATTTCCTAGCGAAAATCTGGTTCAACCTTTCTATTTTTTCTTCTTGTCAGAAACGTGACAAGAACTGTTAATAATCTGTGATGGGAGCAGCAGTGACAAGAATTATTACAAACAACAACAACCTCTTTTATAAATCAGAATAGAAATCACACTTTATGCTTCAGATAAACACACCAACATCGACAGAATATCAACATCTGAAATGATTATCCAATGAAGATTAGTTAAAACTAGTTTGTAAATAAAACACAAGAAATTAAATCACACAGAAATAAAATGCAGCAAACAATTAAATTGCATAAAATGTAAATTCTAACTATTTCAAACATGAAACAACCTCACCGAGCATTCCAAGAGTCCACCCTTCCTCTGGTTCACACGGTGAGTGGAAATAAAATGCCTCTCTACGTTGGATGGATCAGCAGAATAATATTTTATTTCACAACTTGATAATACAGAAAATCTGCTATAAGAGTGTTGATCAAATTATATTAAAGTCTATCTATATTCCTCCCCTTTGGGCTGATATTACATACGTATTTATAGCCCATGGCTACAAAAACTAATATCTAAAATAGTGTAAACAAAATAACTTATTTTGGCATGTAGTCAACAAAAGAATGATGTATATGTAATCTTGGTCGCAACAATAAATCAAAAAACGTTGTCTTTAAAAACCACTTGTATCTTTCCGCTCCTTCATTTTTTGAGGATTCTGCTGCATAAAACTTAATTGGGCTCGTTCTGGACAAAACCTATGTTTTAGATTTTTGAGATTTGTCTTCATTTGCTCAAAAAACAGACTCGTTATAACTATAGGAAAGAATAGAGGACATGAATCTTTGCATATTTTCCTCCAACTATCTAGCAACAAATCTCTTAGCATGGGTTTCCTCTTCATAGTTGGCAATTGCATCTCCACTTGAAAATAACCATGATTTTTGTGCTTATTCGAATTTGGCATTAAAGGGGTAACCAACGCCACCTTGGAGACTGACATCACCTTTGAAAAGATAACATAAATAAATTGTTCACAAAGTAATACACAAAAGTTCCTAACCATAAAATGACTGGAAGACATTCTACATAAAACGTGATAGGAAGTTCTTCTAATCAGCATGTTGCAAGCTTGATCTGAAAATCACAATACTTATTAGTAAAGACAACCAATCATTAATTTCCATATTTTATCCAAAACTCTATTAAATAAAACTTATACATATTTAATCATATGCAACATAAAATGGGGAAATAGTATGATATGGAATGAAAATGGAATGTGGAAGTGGGTGTGAAGGTATACGAAATAAGCTAAAATATGGCATAAAATAGGACATAATTGGCTCTCATCAACAGTTATAAAGTTTTTTCTATTGAGGAATCTCAAAATCTAGATCATTATTCTAGAGATCAATTGTATGGCTCTTTAATTTCATTTTAAATGAGAGAGTTTGGTACTAACAATGGTGCAAAAGTTGAGATTGCTTTTAAGGCTGGAAAAATAGAGAAGACTAAAGAAACAAATTAGGAAGATATTAATGATGTGGAGGCTAACTTTGTGAGAAGGATGAGAAGAGGTACTGGTAAGTACAAAAGTAAATTACCTTTCAAATGTTTCAATTGTGGAAAGATAGGTCACTATGAATCAATATGTCCAAACAGAGTTGTGAATGAGAAAAACAAGGAGAACAAAGGTAAGATGATTAAGAAAAGCTATTATGTTAGAGAAGATGCAACTATTTTTGAAGATGAATCTGATTATGGAGATGATGACGATGAATGCTTGTTCATGGATTTAAAATATGAATTTTTTTCTTCTAACTATGAAAGATGTGTCAAGGAATGCCCTTTGAAGAAAAAGGATAAAATTGGAGGTACTTTGGTATCTTCTTTTCATGATAGAAATGATAAGATCTATTGGATCATTAATAGTGGTTGCTCTAATAATATGACCAAAGACAAGAATAAGGTTGTTAAACTTGAAAATTATGATGAAGGACTTTTTAGATTTGGAGATTATTTAGGTGCTAAGATATGTGGAATAGGTTCAATTAGTTTTGATGGCAAGCATAATACTGAAGATGTTTACTATATTAAAGGTTTAAGGCATAATATTTTGAGTGTTGGAAATATGTGTAGCAAAGGATACAATCTTATCTTTTAGGATGATGGATGTGAGATCAGAAAAGGGTCTAGAACTGTGATTGCAACTAGAAGAAGGATAGATGGAAATGTTTATTAGCTTAAGGGTGTTGATGGTCATTGTTTTATGATTCAAATAAATGAAAGCTGGTTATGACATAGGAGGATATGTCACATTAATTTTGATAAATTAGTAAGAATTAGTTTAGTTCAAGCAATGAGAGATCTGCCAAAGATTACAAGGCCTATCAATGCTATTTGCAAAGAGTGTCAGATTGGAAAGAAAACAAGACGAAGTTTCAAAGGAAAAGAAAAATCTTCTACTAGATTACTATAACTAGTGTATATAGATCTTTGTGGTCCTACAAGATCAAGAAGTCTTCAAGGTGACAAGTATTTCATGCTTTTTATTGATGATTATTCAAGAATGACATGGGTTACTTTTCTTAAAGAAAACTCTCAAGCCCTACATATATTCAAAGAATTTAAAGTTATGGTTGAGAATGAAATGGATATGAAGATCAAATGTTTAAGATATGATAAAGGTGGAGAGTTCACCTCCAATTAATTTAACATGTTTTGTGAGAATCATGGCATAAAGAGGAACTTATTTTCCCTTAGGAATCCTAAACAAAATGGAGTGGTTTAAAGGAAAATTATAACTATTCAAGAAGATGCAAGGACCATGATGAAAGAAGAAAACCTACCTAAATTCTACTTGAGAGAAGCAATACATACTACTGTTTAAATACTTATAGAGTAACTCAAGAAACATAAAACACCACAAAGACTCCCTATGAGTTGTGGTATGGAAGGATACCTACTATTAAATACTTCAGAGTATTTAGAAGAAAATGTTATATCAAAAGAGATGAAGAAAATTTGGGAAATTTTGATGCAAGGTCTGATGAAGGAATTTTCCTTGGATAGTCTACTAAAAACAAAGCCTAATGGTGCTATAATAAAAGAGTGAGAAAGATTGTTGAAACTACAAGTGTCAAGGTTGATGAAGATTATTAGAACTAAGTGGTGATAAATGGATATGAATTAAATGAAATTGATTGCAGAGAAAAAGAGAAGACTAAGGAAAATGAAGTACAATTTGAAGAAGAGGAAGAAGCTCTGAAAAAGACTCCTAGAACCCCTATGTATGTACAGAGAAACAATTTTGAAGAACAAATCATTGGAGACAAGAGAAAAGGTGTACTGAAAAGAAGGAAAGTTGTTGAAGAAGAGGTAAATTTGCATCTAATTTATAAATTCAACCTAAGACAACGATTGAGGCATGCAAAGATGGGCACTGGATGAAAGCTATGGAAGAAGAACTACTACAGATTGATAAAAATCAAGCTTGGGAGCTCGTCCCAAGAACTACAAACAAAAACATAATTGGATATTAGTGGGTGTTTAGAAAAAAACTGAACGAGAATGGAAAAGTGGTAAGAAACAAAGAAAGACTTGTGTGTAAGGGCTATTCACAAGTTGAAGGAATAGATTTTGAAGAAAAATTTTCCCAATGGAAAGAATGGAAGCTATCAAGATGTTTAATTTTTGGATTTTGCAACACATAAGGATTTCAAAGTTTATTAGATGGATGTGAATTCTACTTTCTTGAATGGAGATTTGGAAGAAGAAGTTTACATGGAACAAATAGAAGGATTTCAATTACTAGATAAACCTAATATGGTCTACAGATTGAAGAAGAAATTGTATGGATTGAAGCAATTGCCTAGAGCTTTGGTATGCAAGGTTGGATAAGTATTTGATACAAGGATTCAATAAAGGTACCATAGATAGTAATCTTTACTTTAAGGTTGAAAAGATAAAATCTTTATTGTATTTATGTATGTTGATGACATAATTTATGGACGCAATGAAGCTATGTGCAAGAAGGTTGTAGAAGAGATGCAAAAAGAGTTTGAGATGTCTATGTTTGGGGAGATGAATTTATTCCTTGGGATACAAATCAATCAAACAAAAAAAGGTATATTCATTTCACAATCAAAGTATGTCAAAGAGATTTTGACGAAGTTTGGAATAGAAGACTCCAAACTGGTATGTACTCCTATGGTTATTGGTTGCAAGTTGAGCAAGAATGATGAATCCCCTAAGGTTGATCAGAGAAAGTACAAATCAATGATTGGTGGATTGCTATATCTAACTGCTACTAGACCATATATCATGCATGTAGTTTGTCTTGTGGCTAGATGTCAAGAAGGTCCCAGAGAGTCACATGTTGCAGAAGTGAAGAGGATATTTGATACCTAAAGGGAGTTCCAGATCATGGCTTGTGGTATCGAAAGGATACTAATTTCACATTGAGTGCTTACGTAGATGCAGATTGGACTAGTGATGTGGATGAAATAAAAAGTACAAGTGGTGGTGCATTCTTTATTGGATGTAGATTGGTATCATGGCTAAATAAGAAAAAAAGATTTAGTTTCTTTATCTACTGCAGAGGTTGAGTAGATTACAATGGAATATTGCTGCACACAAGTGTTGTGGATGAGTCAAACATTGAAGGATATTAGAATATTGTATGATGAGTCTATTTCTATCTTTTGTGACAATACAAGTGCAATAAACATTTCAAAGAATCATGTGATGCATTCAAGGAAAAACATATTTCAATCAAATATCACTTTCTAAGAGAGAAGGTTGTGGAGAATGAAGTGAAGCTTGAATATGTGCCTACAAAGGATTAGATTTTTGATATATTCATTAAGGCCCTTCCTAAGGATACTTTTGAGTATCTATAGGAGAAGTTGGGGGTTATTGTCCCTCCTTCTTTGAACTAGATGCATAAGGAGATGCATTAGTCCAATGGATCTCAATATTCATTCTTTGGTCTAGATTGATGTTGGTGGCTACCTCTCAAGGGGAGTAGGTAGTGGCATTGTTGATTGTTGTAGTTGGAAGAGGTACAAGTTGGTGTGTGCTCCTAAGGGGGAGTATTCAGAGAAATAAAGGAAAGGGTTGCAAAGCAGTTGTAATTAGGTTGTTTGATGCCAAAGGAAATGAATACAAAAGTACACACATTATGTCCTTTGCCATTGATGTCAAAGGTGGAGAGAGAATCATGTGAAAAAGTCACGAGAACAAGGGGAGAGAAGCATGTGAAAAAGAATAAGTATTAAGGGGGAGAGAAAATAATAAGCCATTCAGGAAGAAAGAAACACGTAAAGAAGGAAAGTAACAAAGGAGGATAAAAGAGAAAAGGAAAGTGATATGGTATAAAGTTATTGTGTCTTTGATGGTTTCTCACATCATGTGTTGCCATCAATCATAAGGGGGATATTTTTGCAAGTATGAGAAGTTGGGTGTTGTCATTGATGTCAATAATCTTGTGTTGTCATTGATGTATGTAGTTGAGTGAGATGGTTGCAAGATTATAGCTGATGCTTTGATTAGTTGCATTATGTTTTCATTAGTAAAGGTATTGGTGTCAAACTCTAGTGTTTATTTTATAAGCTTCTTTCTATGTTTGAGGAAGTATGAAGATGATGAGGATGTGCCTTTGGTGCTTGGTTTCCAAGTGCTTTTGAGAAAATTTGATAAAAAGAGGAAATAGTGTGTTGCAGTGGTTTTTAGGGTGACAGAGTTGCATTCTCATTTTTCTCCACATTTCTTCTAGGTTGAAGATCTACCTATTCAATTTGGATATGTTGGTGAGAAGTGTACAAAGGTGCTGTATTCAAGATTTGTTGTGCTGCATCATCGTATAGTAGAAGTTTTATTCATTAGTTTGTGATTGCACATTATAGAGGTGTTTGGGAGAAATTTTTCTTCTTTGTGTTTCTCCATAGTTATGTTTTAGGTCCTTTGATTTTGAAGGTGTTTTGATCTTAGTCAAGAGAGTTTTGGGTTTTGTGCTTCAAAAGATGATTTTTCAAAGTAATAGTGTATAGCAGAGTTGTGTGAGTGTAGTGGGTTTGTAAATTATTCAGGTGGACGTTGTTGTGAAGGATTTTTTTGGATGTTAGGGTGTTTGTGGAATATTCTAGATTATGTTCAAGAATGGAGTATGTTTTTCAAGTTATCCTTTGGTTTGAGGAAGTGTGTACTTCAAGGTTTAATGGTGTTTGCACGGGTAATGACCGACTTGGTGTTTACACTACATGTGAAGGATAAATATTATTTAAGGAAACACGTGGTTGTGTGGCATTGTTAATTTGGGTTCTAATTAAGTTTTGATGTGGTCCACATTCACTTCTATCCACCACAAAAGTGTTTTGGTGTTGATCTAACTTGAATTTGTATGTTTGAGGTGCATAATTGACCTTGGAGAGGGTTTCAAGGTTGAAGACGAAACAAGTATGAGTTGAGTTGTTGAAATATGTGAAGATAGATGTGTGTGATGCAAATTATGCAAAATGAAATATATTAGAGTGTGAAATTGAGAAGTTTAATGCGAGTTTTCAAGTGTTATTTTACTAGATGCAGTGAGCAAAAGGTGGCTACAATTATTCAATCAGAATGCGAAGGTGTACATTGTGGTGGATTCCTAGTTGCATTGAGATTATTTTCTCTATGTAAAATTCCTTCTCTATCTTATTTTCTATTCTTTAAGTGAGCCTCCTAGCATTGAGCCTTTCTTCTTTGGGTAGTGAGCCCTTTCGATAGTGAGCCCTATTGTATTCAATATTGATATTACTTATATTATGAGCTAATCCTCATCATGGTTTTCCCTTCTTGGGTTTTTATGTAAATTTGGTGTTCTTTTGTGTATGTTGTTGAGTTGCTTAAGTTTTTGTTATTTTCTTTTCATGCTAATTCATCATAATAGATTGTATGGTTTAATGAATGAATGTGGATTTGAATGTCAATAAGGATTTTTAATTTTAAGGTACAACTAATTCACCCCCCTCTCAGTTTTCTTGTGCATTTCAACAAAATATTCTCATAAAAACTTCATAGATCTACAGATATAAACATCATACACCTGCACTTTAGTCTTCTTTAAATATGGACTTTAATATGCTCATAAGATCTATTAATAATACTTTATATCTGTTCACAAGTTTTCTTCATACCCGCTCTCATATTTTCCTTATATATGATATAAATATGTTGCATTCTTCATATTTAATTTTTCTCAAAAATCAAATGATACTACATTGTAGACTTAATTATTTAATCTCCTTGCATCACCCTTTTATATCACTCAATATGCATCTTTACCAAAAGAGGTGACACTCCAAAGAGGCCATCCCAACATAAATTTATTTATTTATAAGATCTATTAATAATACTTTATATCTGTTTACAAGTTTTCTTCATACCCGCTCTCATATTTTCCTTATATATGATATAAATATGTTGCATTCTTCATATTTAATTTTTCTCAAAAATCAAATGATACTACATTGTAGACTTAATTATTTAATCTCCTTGCATCACCCTTTTATATCACTCAATATGCATCTTTACCAAAAGAGGTGACACTCCAAAGAGGCCATCCCAACACAAATCTCTTATTCATTAACATGTTTTCAAAATATTGATCATTGCATTAGACTTCTTGATTACCAACTAATTTGTCTTTGATGTTTATGTATGAGCATCATGGGTAAGGTCAACCACCTATGGATATATTAAGTTGATTATATCTTGCATAAACATGATCAAGGTCAACCAATATTTTGCAAGGAATATAAGGTAAGTGTAAGAAATTCCATGTAATTGATTAGTATCCTTCGACATTCTTCAAGGAATATAAGTTAGTGTAAGCATTGTGATGGAATTGATTAGTGGCCTTTGGCCATTACAACGTTCATATGATTGCAACCTTTAAAAACCATGAATTTCTTCTTGAACCAACGATGACATCGATTCTCCTTTGACATCTCCTTTGAAATCAATGATAACATCTAAAAATATCACGTACACCTTTTGTTGATATGTGGATCCTAATATGACTTGATGTTTAAATTTTCCCCACTTTATTTTCTACTTATTTGTATTTGAATTTCAATTATAAATAGTTAGAAAACTGCTAAAAAATGAACATGTTATTCATTGCAAATGGAAAGATAAAAGTCACAAATTGAACAACCAGTTGAACTAAGCACATATGGGAATTCAAAAAACCATGTGCTGTTTTATTTTGTCACTATAAGTCACATGGAGTGCATGAGGTTATTGCAGAGTGTCACATGGTTTTGTGTGAGCTTATTCACTGGTTATTGTGATAGGCACACGTAGCATTGCATGTGTAAAAAAAGAGTAGTGGAAATTGGTTGAATAAATTATTGCATGTTACAACTGTTGCTGTAAGTTATTGTAAATTGTATTTGTTGGGAATTAATAATAAATGGAATACTGTTTGTAGACATAGCCCAAGCATAGGGTTGTTGGCAGTTTTTGTCATTGATTTGAACACTGATTGTTGGTTGTTATTGATGCTGACACTTGAGTAGTAAGTTGTTAGTCCTTGGTATTAGTTATCATTGTTATATTCAGTTTGGGATAAAATTGGTGATGAAGTTCATGGTTGGATTTCATACCTTATCAAAGAATAATTCTGAAGTTCATGGTTAGATGCCATGCCTTATCAAAGAAGAATTGTTGAAGTTCATGGTTGGATGCCATGCCTTATCAAAAAAGAATTGATCAAGTTCATGGTTGGATGTCATGCCTTATCCAAAGAATAATTTATGAAATTCATGGATGGATCTCATGCCTTATCCAAAGAAGAGTTGTTGAAGTTCATCTCAAAGAAAGTTGCATTATGTATTATTGTTGTCGACAAAGTTGATTTCATAATGATATATTTAGATAAGGATTAGAAGCATTACGATGATGATTAGAAGAAAAAATGATTATGGAGAGATGTTGAAGGTCTACAGTATTTATTATGCTCTCTCTTGATGAATTATGTGTTGTTGAAAGGAAGTTTTGGCCTCCACAAGTTGCTTAAGTGTTTTTGGTTCAGGAAGTTGCAATAAGTCTGTCAGGGAGAATGCTCTACATTCCTCCATTTTTGATGCTTTGGTATTGCGGTTTAGTATTCAATGTTAGTGTTATATGGATGTTGCACTCCTATCTTTTTAGGTCACTTGTGTTGTTGAGGAGATCTTTGTGAATTATAGAAGATTGGTAGAGTTGTCGGTTGTCCAGACTAGTCTAGGAAGTGCTCCACATTTCTTTGCATTGATGTATCTACTCTTGTGGCTTGGTGAATGTTCTCTTAATGTATGTGTAGTGTCTTAGTTCTAATATCATGTGTTGAAGTGATCTGTAAGTTTTTCTACTAATGTTATGTCATTTGGTTATGTATTTTGTGCTTCCTAAATAAAGTATTTTGTACCTATTTATTTTGTGATGGCTATTGGTGGCATGACAGTATGGAAGAAGTGTATGAAAGTGTTGTTGGATGTTCAAGGAACATATCAATATGATTCAAACATTATTAATTGTCCACTTTGGTGTCACATTGTGTCTTGAGTTAGCTTTTTGGGATAGTTTTGGATATTTGGCCGACAAGGCTTATTCCTTTGCTTGCACTGTGTGCTTAGGGGGATATGCCAGCAATGGAATATATGTTATGATATATTTGGGTCTTGACCTATCATGCTTTGGACTGTATAAAATTAATTCAATAAGAAGTATGTTTATGGGCCGAATGGTTATGTACTTCAACGTTTCATCTACATGGAAGTCTATTTTGTTGCAAGAATGGAAAGAGGAATAAAAGTGTTGTCATTTATGTCAATCGGTAAACTAGTTATCTACTAGTTGTTGTTGATTGTATATGTTGAGGATATTGAGAAAATTGTATTAAAAGAAGGTTATAGGTTGTTAGCTATTGAGGATGTTGGTCCGATACTTGTGAACTATGTTTTCTATGTTCTAGCTGAGATCTAGGAGAATTGTTGTTGGTATGGATTTATCTTCAAGGTTCTAGAGTTATCTTGCCCTATTTCTATGGAAGATGGTTTCGTCATTTGGAAGTATCGAGCTTAATTGATCTATGTGTTTTACATTGGTTTGGTCGACCGTGTGTCAAGCACTATCTTTGAAGTTGATGAAGCATGTTGGATCTATTATGGGTCTTAGTGAAGTGTGTGTTTAGGTTTCCCTCATTCTAATTACACCCTAGGATGTTTGGCATTGACCTAATTTGAATTTGAAGTTGGATGGCCGACTTTGTATCTTTTCAAAGTTAGAGATGGTATAAATACAAAATGCACTAGTAATGAAAAAGTATACATAAGAAAAGAAGGAAGATAAGTGAAAGAGAAGACACGACTTTGATGCTGTTTGAAAGTGTGTGAGTTATGTGTGTGGTTGATAAGTGAAAATTTTAATGCTAAGTTTTTGAATGTAGTGAGAAAAAGGTGAAATCTATCATTCATGCAAGTGGATCAATGATTGTGGTGGAATCCTTTGTTGCATTAGGATTGTTGTCTCTCTATAACAATTATTTTTTTTCTTATTTTTATCTCTGTGGTAGTGAGCCATCCAGGTTGTAGCCCTGTGGATAGTGAGTTTAGACAATGAGTCCTTATTCTAGGCAGTGAGCCTTATTCTAGACAGTGAGCCTTTTTGTAATCGGTTTTGATATTCTCTATAGTGTGAATTAATCCTCATTGTGGTTTTTCCTTCATTGGGTTTTCCACGTAAATCAGGTGTTATTATGTTTGTGCATTGACATTTGATGGTTAATCACTTAATTGGTTTGTGTTAGTTCTGGTAATTGAATTTAAGGTTAAAATATGTGACAACTGATTCATGCCCCCTCTCAGTTTTCCCATCCAAAAATTGGTATCAGAGCTTGGTTCCTTGGTGAAGAGCTTAACCACTCGAGGAAGGTCTGAGATGGCTAGTAAAATGATCTATGATTATCTGAGGTTTGATGGAACTAATTATGGTATCTGGAGTATTACTGATATGATGTAGAGAAAGCTTATATGAAACCCTACACTCCTCCTGCTAATGGTCCAAGTACACCTAAAGAAATTAGAGCACATGAAGCGAATAATAAGGCAAATTTCATCTTGAAGAATAGTCTTGTACATTTTGAGTTGATTAAGGTTTAGAATTTGAAGAAAACTAAGGAAGTTTGGGATGCTTTAGAAAGAGAACATGATGGTGATGAGAGGGTAAAAGAGCAAAAAATACAGAATCTGGAAACACAGTTTGATATTTTACACATGTCCAAAGATGAGAATGTTAAAGCCTATGTATAGAGATTTGATGAGGTTGTGGTTGGAATGCTACCCCTTGGCGCTACTATAGATGAAACCAGAATTGTAAAGAATATTCTCAGAACTCTTCCTAATGAATACAGTGAAAAGGTGAGTGCTATTGAGTAAACTATAGATTAAAAGACTTGTACTAAGGATTTGTTGCTAGGATTTTTGACATCTTATGAAATGAGGAAGCCAAATCTAAGAAGTGGAGGTAAAACAAAGGTTGCTTTTAAAGTTACAAAAACTAAAGATCTAGATGAAGAAAAATTTGATGAAATCAAGGCTAACTTTGTAAGAAGAATGAGAAGAGGCTTCGGTAAGTATGAAGGTACATTTCCCTTTAAGTGTTTTAGTTGTGGAAAAATTGGTCACTATGCTGCAAAGTGTCGAGAAAGAGCTAAAATGAATAAACAAAGATATGAGAAAGAAAAGAAAGGAAAGAAGATTAAAAAAACTTACTATTGTTAATGAGAATGCTAGTATTTCAGATGAAGATTCAGAATATGAAGATCCAGATGACAATGAATTCTTGTTCTTGATGATTAAGGATGAACCTACTTCTACTAAATTAGAAAGACAGTCAAAAGAAAGTCCTCTAGAGAAGGAGAAAGAGAAAGATAAAGATAAGGAGATGTAGAAGGAGAAAAATGAAGGTACAATTATCTCTACCCTACATGCTAAATAGGAAAATAATTTTTGGGTAGTTGATAGTGGTTTCTCACATCACATGACTAGTGACAAGAGTAAGTTTGTGAAAGTTGAGAAATATGATGGAGGTTTGGTTATGTTTGGAAATGATATTGGTGCTAAAATTTGTGGGATAGTTTTAGTAAGTTTTGATGACAAACATCATACTGATGACGTTTACCATGTTAAATGTTTAAGGCATAATCTATTGAGCATTGGTTAGATGTGCAGAAAAGGATATGATCTTGTGTTTAAGGATGAGAAATGTGAGATCCAAAACATTGATTGCTACAAGAAAGAAATCTAAGGGGAATATTTATCAACTTAAAGGTGTTGATGGATGATGTTTTATGACTCAAATAAATGAAATTTGGCTATGGTATAGGAGAATGTGTCACATGAATTTTAATAAGTTGTCAAGAATCGATTTTGTTCAAGCCATGAGAGATCTACCAAGATTTACAAAACCTGTAAATGCTATCTGGAAGAATTGCCAGTTCGAGAAGCAAACAAGAAGTCATTACAGATCAAGAGAACAATCTACTACTGGACTGCTAGATTTGGTTCATACATAACTTTGTGGTCCTATGAGAGTGCAAAGTCTACTTGGTGAAAGACACTTTATGCTTTTAATTGATAATTATTCTAGATATACATGGGTTATATTTCTAAGAGAGAAATTAGATGCATTAGATAGATTAAAGGCATTCAATGATATAGTTGAAAATGAAGTGAATTTGAAGATTAAATGTTTGAGATCTGAATGAGGTAGAGAATTCACCTCCTATGATTTCAATATGTTTTTTGAAGTGCATGGAATAAAGAGATAGCTATCTACTTTGAGAACTCCTCAAAAAAATGGAGTTGTTGAAAGGAAAAATAGAACAATTTAAGAAGCTGATAGGTCAATGATCAGTGAAGCCGGATTATTAGAAGTTTACTGGAAATAAGTTATTCACACTGTTGTATATGTATTCAATTGAGTTCAGGAAAGATAAAATAGTACAAAGACTCTCTATGAGCTATGACACGAAAGAATTCCTATAATCAAATATTTTAAGGTATCTAGAATCAAATACTATATTAGAAGAGATGAGGAAACTTTGGGTAAGTTTGATGCAAGAAGTGATGAAGGAATATTTCTTGGATACTCTACTAAAAGCAAGGCATATAGATGTTTCAACAAAAGATTGAGGAAAATTGTAGAAATCTTGAATGTGAAGGTTGATGAAACAGTAAAGAATTCTATTAATATTGATGGGTATATGTCTGATGAACATGAATATGCAAGAATAGAAGAAGTTGTCAAAGATTAGGATAAAGATGAGAAAGAAAGGTAGAATGAAAGTGAAGAAGATGCTCTGATGATGTCCCCTAGGACACTAAAATATGGACAGAGGAATCATTCAGAAAGTTATATTATTGGAGACGACAAAATATGTGTTAACTAGAAGCAGAGTTGCAACTGAAGTAAATTTGTGCTTATTCTTTGAGATTGAGTCGAAGTCAGTAAGTGAAGCCAGTAAGGATGAACATTGGAAGGAAACAATGAAAGAAGAAATTTTGCAGATTGATAAGAATCAAACTTGGGAATTGGTCCCAAGACCGACAGGAAAAAATATCATTGGATCGAAATGGATATTCAGAAACAAGTTGAATGAGAATGGGAAAGTATTTAGAAACAAAGCAAGGCTTGTGTGTAAAGCTTACTCGCAAGTAGAAGATATAGATTTTCAGGAGACTTTTTCTCCGGTAGCAAGAATGGAAGCTATAATGATGTTCTTGGCATTGGTTGTTTATAAAGATTTCAAATTCTATTAGATGGATGCCAAGTCAAATTTTTTGAATGGTGAACTAGAAGAAGAGGTCTACATGGAACAACCAAAAGGATTTCAGTTAATAGATCAATTGGATATGGTGTGCAGATTGAAGAAAGATTTATATGGATTAAAACAAGCTCCTAGAGCCTGGTATGCAAGGCTAGATAAGTATTTGATTCAACAAGGATTTAACAAAGGTATGACAGACAATAATTTATATTTCAAGACTGAAAATGAAAAAATCCTGATTGTTGTTATATATATTGATGAAATTGTGTTTGGAGGAAATGAAAAGATGTGAAAGATGTTTACGGAAGAGATGAAAAAATAATTTTTAAATTTCTATGTTTGGCAAGATGAATTTCTTTCTTGGGCTATAGATTAATCAATTAGAGGAAGGAATTTTTATTTCACAATATAAGTATGTGAAGGAGATGTTGAAAAGATTTGGAATGGATGGTTCCAAACCGGTAAGTACTCCTATGGTGACTAGTTGTAAGTTGGGTAAAGATGATGACCCACCTAAGGTTCATTAGAGAAAGTATAGATCTATGATTGGTGGACTACTATATTTGACTGCTACTAGACCAAATATTATGCATGCAATTTGTCTTGTGGCTAGATTTCAAGAAGATCCGAAGGAAACACATGTTACTATAGTTAAAAGAATATTCAGATATTTGAGTAGCACTCTAGATTATGGATTATGGTATCCTAAAGACATTGAATTTACACTTAGTGATTATACATATGTAGATTGGGCCAAAAGTATAGATGAAAAAAAGAGTACTAGTGTTGGTGCATTCTTTCTTGGATGTAGATTGGTGGCATGGTTGAGTAAGAAGCAAGATTCAGTCTCTTTGTCTACTGTTGAAGCTAAGTATATTTTTGTTGCATCTTGTTATACACAAGTTTTATGGATGAAAAAAACATTGAAGGATATCACAGTGTTGAATGATGATCCTATTTCTATCTTCTATGATAATACAAGTGCCATTAAATTTTTGAATAATCTTGTAATGTACTCGAGAAAGAAGCATATATCTATTAAGTATCATTTCTTGAGAGAGAAGGTAATGGAGAATGAAGTCAAGCTTGAGTATGTTTCAACAAAGGATTAAATTACAAATATATTTACAAAAAATCTTCCTAAAGATACTTTTGAGTATCTCTGGGATAAGCTAGGGGTTATTTCCCCTCCTTTTACAAACTAAGATGTATTTGGAGATGCATCAGTTCAGTGGATTCATGGTTCTATCTTTTTAGACTGATGTTTTTGGTGGCTACCTCTCAAGGGGAGCAAGCAGTTTTTAAATGTTGTCATCATGAGTATTTTGTTTTCATGTCAAAGGAAGTCTCAACGAGCATATCTTTTTTCCTTTGCCATTGATGTTAAAGGGGGAGAGAAAGAGCATGTGAAAAAGAGAGAAAGATCATGTGAAGAGGAAATAAAGTTAATAAGAGAAAGCAGATGATGAGAAAGATGATCTTCTAAGGGGGAGAAGCAAAAGAAAATCTTGAGAAGTATTTTTAGAGTTGGTGTGTGTCTTTAATGGTTTTTCACATCATGTGGTTCCATCAATGACAAAGGGGGGGATTTTTGCAAGAATGGAAAGAGGAATGAAAGTGTTGTCATTGATTTCAATTGGTCAACTGCTTATCTACTAGTTGCTGTTGACTCTATATGTTGTGGATATTGAGAAAATTATATTAAAAGAAGGTTACAGGTTGTCAGTTGTTGATGATGTTGGTATGGTACTTGTGAAATATGTTTTCTATGTTCTAGCTGAGGTCCAAGAGAATTCTTGTTCATCCAAATTTCTCTTTGAGGTTCTAGAGTTGTGTTACCCTGGTTCTATGGAAGATGGTTTCAACATTTGGAAGTATCGAGCTTAATTGATCTATGTGTTTTACGTTGGTTTGGACAACCATGTGTTAAGCACTATATTCAAAGTTGATGAAGCGTATTGGATCTATTATGGGCCTCGGTGAAGCTTGTGTTTGGGTTTCCCTCATTTTAATTTCACCCTAGGATTTTTGGTGCCGACCTAATTTGAATTTGAAGTTGGATGGCCGACTTTGTATCTTTTCAAAGTTGGAGATGGTATACATACATAATGAGATAGGAATGAAAAAGTGTACATAAGAAAATAAGGAAGATAAGTGAAACAACAAATACGAATTTGATGCTATTTTGAAATTATATGAGTTACGTGTATGGTTGATCAGTGCAAAGCTTAATGTTGAGTTTTTGAATGCAGTGGGTAGAAGGAAAACTCTGTCATTCATGCAAGTGGATTAGTGATTGTGGTTGAATCCTTTGTTGCATTGGGATTGTTGTCTCTTTGTAACAAGTATTATTTGTATCTCTGTGGCAGTGAGGCATTCGGGTTGTAGCTCTATGGACAATGAGTTCTTATTCCAGGCAATGAACCTTTTTGTAATCGGTTTTGATATTCTTTATAGTGTGATTTAATCCTCACTATGGTTTTTCCCTCATTGGGTTTTCCATGTAAATCTAGTGTTATTGTGTTTGTGCATTGGAATTTGATGGTTAATCACTTAATTAGTTTATGTGTTAGTTCTAGTAATTGAATTTAAGGTTAAAGTCTATGAAAGTTGATTCAGCCCCCTCTCAGTTGTCCTATCCAACATGTTTATGGCTCGATTGGTTATGCGCTTAAAAATTTCATCCTCATGTTTCATTGATGCTGACTTAGGTTGATGTGCACCTATGTGTAATTTTTTTGGATCACTTTGGAAGAGTGTTAAGAGTATTTTTGGTCCTCTATATCTTTTGGATAGAACTGCACTATGTTTTGGTGGCCGACCAATTGATTTCATTATTTGTCCTTTTCTTGGTCAACCTAATTGAAGTTTTGAAGTGTTGCGGTGAATATAAATGAAAGATAATTTTGGATGCAACAAGATGGAGGAGTGTACAAGTGTGAAGAAGTGTGTGTGTGTGAATTGTATTGAATATCTAGCAATGATAATGCTAAAGTGACTGAAAGGAAAGATCAATTGTGCTATAAATGCCTTAGTTAGCAGAGTTTTATGTTGAAAATAATTTTAATATTTATCTAAATCTTTGTATCCCGCTCTGAGATAGTGAATCTCATCAGGTCCTTTGTATCTTTCTTCTAAAGTTGTGTCAGATTCAATCATGCAAATCCTTTTGTATCTTTCTCTAAGGAAATGAGCCTTCTTACAAGTATTTTTGGCTGTGAGCCTTTATATTATGAGTTAACTCTCACCATGGTTTTCCCTCATTCGGTTTTCCATTTAATTATGGTGTTCTCTTTGTGAATGTGTGTGTCCTCTATTTCTTTCCACTATTTTTGATCTGGTTAGAAGTATAATTGCTATATATTTCATTTCTTAAAGGTCGCTAGGGATTTAAACCACTATATCATTCTCTGTTACTATTATATTTTAAGGTTTTGATCTGATAAAGAAGGTTGGATTTTGCTGAAAGTTTCAAGGTATGAAAGAGGTTAAGTTTTTTGTAGACTAATTCACTCCTACTCTCAATCTCCGAGTGTGTTCAACAAGGGTGAACCACATTAAAAATCTTGTTGTCTCTCGCTATTTTCTGTGAATTGTTCATTCATTAGCTATTGCTATTATGTGTTTAATTTAATCTACATATAATTGGTAATTTGTTCCCTCTATTATTTCCTAAAATTCCTAACACCTTTGACATCAATGATAACAATATTCCTTTGACATCAATGACACCACAATATTTCTAACAAATTGGAATTAAGCTTGGTGTTCTTTGAATCCCCCTCAAGTGTTTTTCTCTTTAGGATAAGGCAATATTCAGATGTGGATGTGTGGTAAAACTTGATAGGATTTGATTAACTATGGTCTTGTAGTAGATCAAGCCACCCAATGCTTTGGTGATATATACAACTACCAATTTTGGCACAAAAGAAATTTGAGTTGACCATTTAAAGAAAAGATAGAGTATGCAATTTAGTCTATTAGTAGATTCTACTATCTACTACTTTGATAATATACCATAACAATTGATATCAAGGAAGCATATTTATGTTGTTTAAAAGAAATGTGGAACTTATCAAGCGGCATTGAGAAAATATTACGTGAACATGTCTAAATCTAGATAGTTTATGTAGGGTGGAAAATCAAAGTGTGTATACCTATAGTTATCTATAGATAGGCCATAACCTTTGATTTCAAAGGAAAGTTAATTTGGATAGTTGATGCTTAAGTAAGCTTCAAAGGAATCAAGAAAAAAGATCAAATGGTTGCAACATATCCATGTGGAATGATCTTATTAATATTTGTGGATCAAAGGATACATATTTTTTATAATTTATATATTTTTAGATCCTTTGAACTCAAAGGTGATGGATATAAACCATTGATTAGGATTGAGCTTCAATAGAGTAAGAAATATATTTAAGAGTTGATAATGGAGGTATGTGTCATGGCTTGATCACTTCTAGGGACATCACCAAGTTGCTTCATATGCAAATCAAAGTTTTAGATGTAATGATGATTAATATTTACAGATCAATACTTTTACCTACCATGCATCTTAGGTGTCTAAAAATTTGATAAAGATGTTGATCTTTGAGGCAAGTGAATGTAGGTTGTTGATCATGATTAAAGTTTAATAAAATTATGTGTTATGATAAAAAATACATATAGGATAATGTGAAGGATATAAGTTTGTAAGAAGGGGGATTCACTACTCCCAAGTCTCTAAGACATAAAAGAGTCTAAAGGGAGTGAGCTTCCCTAAAATACCTCAAGACTACCTTGAATTTAGATAGAAATAACAAGTTGAAAAGGAAGGGAAAACTAGACTCTATTTTCCTTATGCTTTATGACAAAGGTTTATTGAAAGAAGGTGAGCGAGCCATAAAGGTCTTAGATTGTGAAATGAATCACAATAGGCAATTAGCACTGACTTTTGTGCTGGATTTTAGTGTATTTTGAGTACATGAATTGAACATTTTGGCTGGTGCTCAACTCGATGCAAACATGCATTGTCAGTTCGGCACCGAATTTTGTACCGATTTTTCCATCGGATATAGCGTCGTCTTTAGCGCCAAAAAATTCAAAGCACCTCTATTAGCGCCTAAAATAGCACTGAGAAGTAACGTCAGAAATTGTGCCGAAATGGGTGTCCAATTTAGCTTCCGGTTTTGCTTCCATGTCTACTCCCATTTTTGCTTCTAGTTTTGCTTTCAATTTGCATCCAGTTTTGCTTCCAGTTTTGCCTCCAGGTTTACTTCCAATTTTGCTTCCAAGTTTTCTTCCAATTTTTCTTCTAGGTTTGCTTCGAGTTTTGCTTCCAATTTTCCTTCTGATTTTCCTTCTGGTTTTGCTTCCAAGTTTGCTTTTGATTTTGATTGTAGTTTTTCTTCTGGTTTTTCTTCCAAGTTTTCTTTTGGTTTTGCTTCTAGTTTTTCTTTTGATTTTTCTTTTAGGTTTGCTTCCGATTTTTCTTCCAATTTTGCTTCCGGTTTTTCTTCCAGTTTTTCTTCCAGTTTTGCTTCCAGACTTGCCTCTAGATTTGCTTCTAGATTTGCTTCCAGTTTTTCTTCTAGTTTTGCTTCCTATTTGCTTCCATATTTGATTCCGGGTTTTCTTCTAGGTTTGCTTCTAGTTTTGCTTCCAGCTTTTCTTCTGGTTTTGCTTCCAGGTTTTCTTCTAGGTTTGCTTCTAGGTTTTCTTCCAGGTTTGCTTCTAGATTTTCTTCCAGGTTTGCTTCCAGGTTTGCTTCCGATTTTGCTTCCAATTTTTCTTCCAATTTTGCTTCCAAGATTTCTTCTGGTTTGCTTCTAGTTTGGCTTCCATTCTTGCTTCCTTTTTTGCTTCTAAAAATGCTTCTTGTTTTGCTTCCATTTATTAATCTAATATGTTTTTTTTCAATTTAATTAGTTAAATATATTGTGGCTCTTAAATAACTCATATGATTATAGAGTAAGTAATTTAATTATTTAACACATATGATTAAATAACAATATAATTATTGTAACATGATCATCATCTATAATTAAAACAAGTGAGTCAAATATCTATAATTTAATTGAATTTGAAAAAATCCATCATGAGTAGTAAACTAAAATCATCATACTTAATAAATATCCATCCAAAAATCATCGACCACTTTTAATATATAAATTGGCAAGTCAATACTGATAAGATCATCATCATATATAACTAAAATAAGTGAAAGTCAAATATGCCAGTACATCAAAAACATGTCAAAATGATACATGTCCAACAGTCGACATAAGTGAAAATGATACATGTACAAATGATATAAATAAAATTGATAAATTATGTAACTCAAATTGATACAAGTCAAGATGATACATGTCCAAATGATATAGTGAAAATGATACATGTCAATATGATACAACTCAACAATATAGTACTGAAGGCCGTGAAAATGATACATATGATAGTAACCATGAAAAGAGTCATCATAATGATATATCAGCAACGATCCATGATGTAGTCTATATGATCATTAATATCACTGGTTACTATCACCAACTATCTCATCATCATCATCATCATCGTTGTCATCATCATTGTCATCAGCCTCAGTGTCTTCCGTATCTACATCATCATCATCCTCTGCCATGTGATCTGTACTAGAAGAACCAATATTTTGTGGATCTATATCATGTTGAGGATCATCTTGATCTTCTGAAAGACCCATGTTCTGCAAAAAAACATTTAAAATGAAAAGTTATTATTTAATTCATGCAATAATTTATTTTTATGTTATATATCTAATATTACAACATATGAGACGAAACCATAACCATATTACATCATATCAAAGTGCACATACCATAATAAAATTTTAAAAAAGTTACAGCTAATACTGGTGAGTGAGGAGAAACTTTAGCTTTAAAAAACAAAACCAATTAGGCTAGTAGACTTGTGGATCAGGCCAACATTTGGTGGAAGAGGAAGAAAGATGACTAGAACTATGGAGGCCCACCATAATGGATTTCAGTATTCAACCATGAGAGTAGAAGAGAGAGCTGATATCATCTATCAAAAAATTAAGCATGCATTCTTCCAGCCAACGGAGAAGGAGATGATTACTTTTCTTAATTTTCATTTGCATAACCATATCATGGCGTGGGAACCAAGAACACCAAGGATGTCCAATTTTATGTGAATGTAATGGATGTGGTCCAAAATTTAGGAGGGGAGATCCTGATGTCTGCCAAGAGGTATAAATTCAAATGAATTAAGTTCACCTACATGTCTGCCAAAGTTTAGTTCCAATTTTTATGATTGTTTTTCTTGACTGTCAGAGTTTACTTAAAAATTTAAAATTTATTTCTGGTCATTTTGATGAGGATATATTCAGCCAATGTGTAAGCACCTTTTGTTTGTATCACAAGCATATATGCATTGCAAGAATTCTGATTATCTATGGTCTACAACTATGCCGTCTCACTTATTGGATCTTCTATTTCAATGTTTTCTATGGCCTTCTCTATTTGAGGTTGCACCTGAAAATCATACCCCCTTTCCTTAGTTGAGAAGTGGATTTGAATTTGGAAATATTGCACTTTAAAACTAGCTATGGTTTAAGGAGAGCTATTCTATCTTTGTTGTTGAGAGCCTTAATCTTTAACAAGGACTTAGATTCATGGAATGAAATGCAAGCTTTCAAACTTAGATTTGAATGTGCATAATTTGATTGATTATGGTTTTCACATGTAGTTGTCTTTACATGACTATTCTGGATTGTCAATATATGTAATAGTGACTGCATCCTTATCAAGTTTGGCTACCCTTATTTAGAATGCCTTGGTCTTTGGACTCGATACAAAATTGTGCATTGCTATTCCATATTTGTAACATGTAGGATATTTAAGGGGTACAACATATAGAAATTTAGTACTGTCATCCAATGAAAAATTACAGATGGTGTATCAAGAACAAAAAAAAATGCTTTTATTAGGGTTCATAATTTCTTCCCCCACGTTGCTGATATTTCCCCCAAAACATGTTTTTTTTATTATTTCAACGCATCTCAAAATTCAATGTATTGATTAACATTTGTTATGCATTTCAGCTATTTATACAAATTATGCATATATGTTAACTCAATCAGTGTTGTTACTTCTATAGTTTGACTTCTATGACAACCAAACATGAGGCCATTATGTGTGGGAGCACATTTGTGTTTTTAGTTAGCTTTTTTCAATAGCTCTACTGGGTTTTGAGGACATTCCATTTATCTTTTGAATGTTAAAAAGTCAGATTTTGATGGATTTTGCAAGTGAGTAAGAGAGCTATGGGAGCAACCTCATCTAAAATATTTTGAACTAGAGTTTGATATACCATTTAGAGAGCTTGGTTTTCATGGAGTTCCTTTCAAAGCCTCTTCTTTTATTGTTCCTACGGTAAACTGTTTGGTGGAGTTGGTGGAATTACCTTTCTTAGTAATCACTATTAGTGAGATTGAGAATTTTTAACCTTGAGAGAGTAGGAATTGGGAAAAATGCATTTGATATGGCTATTATTTTCAAAGAATTCAAGCGGGATGCACTCCGTATGTACGTCATTACTCAATCTTCGCTTGATGGCATCAAGGAATAGATGAAATCCATGGATATAAAGTATTATGAAAGCATAATGAACTTGAACTGGTGGCCAATTTTGAAGACTATTATTGATGATCCAGATAAATTTATTGAAGATGGTGGTTGGGAATTTTTGAATATGCAAGCTAGTGATTTTGATTTTGATAATTCAGAAGAGTCAGATCAAGGATATGAACCCTCTAATGTAGAAGAGGAATCTGAATCAGACGAGGAAGGTTCAGAAGATGAATCTCTTGTGGAGTCAGAGGAGGACGAAGAAGAAGAAGATTCTGAAGAGGAGGAAGGTAAAACATGGGATGAATTAGAAGTTGAAGCCAAAAATGAAAATAAGGAAAAAGGAGACGAGTCTGACAGTGAAGATCAGGAAAGGCGAAAACGAAAGGTAAAAGCTACAGGGAAGTCTTGGGCACCTGATATTAGAGATTCAAGAGGAA
This sequence comes from Sequoiadendron giganteum, assembly GCA_007115665.2. Taxonomy (NCBI): domain Eukaryota; kingdom Viridiplantae; phylum Streptophyta; class Pinopsida; order Cupressales; family Cupressaceae; genus Sequoiadendron; species Sequoiadendron giganteum. The sequence goes on from CM021101.1 coordinate 773,425,738, forward strand.
TTCCTACCAAGAGGCATATAGCTAGATGAATTGAGTTCATCTACATCCTTCTACTATTTATTCATGCACATAAACATTCATCTTGTAATCATAAGATTTGAGCTCTATTTAGTCATCTTACACATCAATAAACAACTCAACACAAGAGATGCAAATTGACATATTAACACAACAATATCCAGCTAAGTTATTGAAAATCAACTATTGATACCTCGTTCTCCATCCAGATTACAAAATCATTCCACTTTTTGTTTTGTAACATATTCTTTTCAAATTACTTTGGATGGCGGCCATATTTCTCCTCCTGTCAAAACATGGCACATGGACTAGTTAAATTTATTAATATGCAATCATTTACTTTTTCCAAGGAAATAAAAAAAATATATCACTTAAATATTAAATATACTTACAAATGTACAGATCAAGGCCTGTAAACCTTTCTAGACACTGCAATGTGTGGCACGAAGTTTCTCAAGCCTAGCCTTGGAGGTCTTGTCCTGAAACATATACTAATTCAATTTAACTACACACAAATAAAATTTAAATATTGTTTAATAAATTTGATATAATCTTATATGAAAATTCAAATACCTGCGTACTCTCCTCATCGGACTTCCTTCGTGCATCAGAATTCTCATATAATTTTACAAGCTCTTTCCATACTTTCACACTTACATCAACTGGTCTTATTTTTTGCCTTAGCTCAGGAGGGATATTTTTTATCTTCTTTGTTTGGTTGCACCGAAATCTCTTGCAGTTTTGAGACATTTGTAGCTTTATCTTCTTTACAGACCAACTTGTGTCAAATTCAGTCTCCATGTCATGGATAACTAATTTTTTTAGTTGCATGGGTATCTGTGAGAATGGAAAATGTAGATGGTCTTTGAACCATTGAAGGCATGATTCCTTCAACCTATTCACAAATTTTTTCCTAGCATCCATGATTCAGACTTCCCTTGATACCACCTTGTATTCTATCTTCGTATTGTAGCTACCAATGCAAGATTGATAACATGGCATGGTGGAAGAAGTCTGTGTCCCAGGAGTGGTTGGAACATTGGAAGTCTCTCTTCCCTGTTCCATATTCTTAGAGTTTATTGTCATTTATTTCCTCCTGGATCTTTTGCTCGATCTAGGACTGGTTGGGGAATCAATTGATTCCCTTTCACATAATTTATTTGTTTGCATTGTTTGAGGGGTGATACCAGATTGTTTTTCTATGTATCTGGCAAGCGTTGTCTAGTCCACATTAACCAATTTATTCATTGCCTCTACCCCCAATATGGAAGCCAATTCCTCTTTATCTTTGTTAGTCTCATGTCCCTATATATATATATAAATTATATTTATTTTTTAAGTTTAGAAATAAAAAACTAAAAAAATACAATTCCTTTTTATCTTTGTTAGTCTCATGTCCCTATATATATATTTTTTAAAATTATATTTCTTTTTTTAAATTTAGAAATAAAAAAATAAAAAGTAAAATTCAAAGAAACAATGGAAACATTTACAAATCTATAAAGGGACAATGAATTACCTCATTGTGTCCAGAGTCTATTGACAATGCTTGCTTCCTTCTATTGCTTGAAATTTTGAGGTGACCCAGGGAAAATTATTTTCATCTAGTCTGTGGAGGCAAACAAAGTACACACTATCAGGTATGAAATTTTTCGTCCAATTTGTGGTACGAAAGTTTTGTTTTGTGGGTAAATATGTTTGCTGGGTTTCCTTAGTGTTGATAACATTATCATGAAAACTATTTCATAATGCAATCTTGCATGAATTTATCATGGCATCAGTGACTATGATGCGACTGGATAAAACCAAGTGATTTTTGCATTTATTTTCAACAGTTGCTCAACAGTGATTGACCTAATTCCCAGATTTTCCAAGCAGTTCACTATTTCCTTGATACCCAGGTTAGGGAAAGAATACAGAGGCATCTTGGCTTCGTGCTCTAATATTTTGATCCAAAGCTCAAATGGGTAGGGTAAATTTTTTTGTTGGTTTCTCAAAGGTTTTATAATTTATAATGATGGGACAATTTAGAGGTTGCTTGGATAGCTTAGGCCACAAATCGGTAAACAATCACAAATTCAAATGCAATACAAAGAGTATTAAACAATTACAAATTCAACCAAGATTTTTTTTTTTGTAACCTTACCTATGGTGTCACAAACTAAATCGAATTTCTCATTAGTTGTTGGTAGCGCCTTGCTCTCTTCCTTCGCATGATGTTTTTCCCTTTTTTGTTGTCTAATTTCTTCCTTCATGTGGGAAATTTTTTAATTTTTGATTTTGATTTAGTAGTCGGCGCTTTAGTCAGCATTAGTTAACACCAAATTTAGTGCTAACTTTTGGCTGTTAATGTAATCTGATTGGGGCACCTAAGGCAGCACCAAGTGTGCCTAATTGAGTGCCTATCATTGTTGTATAGTGACTATTTTCATTGTTATGTATCACAGGATCCAAAGTGTTGGAAATAATTCCAACTCCTGCCTTGTTTTTGTGACCACCACTGTTCTGTGGCTCCTTCTTCAACTCAGTGCAGTAGAGCAGTTTTTACCATGGTCCCACAAGGTGCTTCATCCTTCTCAGTGGTAGTGTGGTGAAAGCTTCTATGGTGGCACACAAGTCTTCCTTCTCTTCCTGGCGGTGTTGCGGTGACTCCTGCAAGTCTTCTACCAAAGGCATGTGGTAGTGCAATGACCACTGTTGTCCCGCGGCTCCTTCATCAACTTGGTGCGATAGAGTGGTTTTTATTGTGGTCCCGCAAGTTGCTTCTTCCTTATTGGTGGTAGTGTGGTGAAATATTCTGTGGCAACATTTTTATTCACAGAGTAGGCCATGGAGAGAGGATGTGGATGACGTAGAAATACTAAATCGCTGAGAGGAAAGTGGGTGGAAATAGATGAGACAACGAAATCTACAGATACAATAGAAGTAAGAAGAGAAAGCAACCTCAACAAAAGGAGGAAGGTGCTTATGAATTCACAAATTCCACAACATAGAGGAGATATCAATATGTCAAATATATGACCAAAGTGAGGTTTTGTGTTGGATAGCATACTCTTTGAAATGATATAATTGGTGAACTAAACATTATTTACTATGTTGTGTATTATAGGGGCAAGACGAGGCCATGGCAAAAAATCATGTCATATCAAATGAGGACACAATAGATGAAGTGGGACATCAGGTACTCAAATTTTGACTTGACTTAGGAAAAAATGATCTGATGGTATTTTGTGATACGTCCATATTTTTTCACAGTATTATTGAAATTTATAATGTATTATCCAATCTTGACATAAATTAATGCATGTTGTTGATTATTTTAGATGGAGATTGGAGCAAATACAGAGCCTGAGTGTTCAACTAGCAAAAGAAGAAGATATGTACGTGGACGTGGACCTAAAACTATTAAATCACGTAGATGAAAGTGGGTGGAAGAGGATATGACAATGGATACTATAGACACAACAAATGATTGCACTGAAGAAGAGGTAGGTCAGGACTATAGTACATGGGATGAATACTTTGAGAAATTTTTTGTTTGTGGATGTTCTGTATGTCGTGGAAAGAAACAATTCAAACGAGCGATTGTACAAAGAAATTACATATATGATGAGCTTCCAATCAGTAGTATGCCTCATATAATCGATTAAAACTAAAGAATAATAAATGAGTGTGGACTGATGTTTTATAAACTATGTTCTCAAAATTATCTTTTATTTAAATTATTGTATAAAAAAGGTAGTCTATAAAATAATGATCCATTATTCAATTGATGTATATATGTTCATACAATTTTTATTTTTATTTTTTAAACCATATTTGATTATATTTCTTTGAAATTGAAACATTTATGATTTATCCAATTGCTACCAAACATTAAATAATGCTTGCATTTGTTGATAGGTAGAAGATTTTTATGAAACACATACTAATACCCAAGATCCAACTGGGTTATTGAGATTTGGATGATATGATCCAAACCATCCTTTAAACTACACTAGGGTGACAAGAGCAAGATTGAAGAGAACACTACCACCTGAGAAATTTGAAGAGCTGATGAGAGTCGCATACACTAATGACATGCCACCTAGACTTAATGATGATGATTATGATAGTGAAAATGCAGTGCATGAAGAAGGATTGAATGAAATGATTACATGTTTCTTTGGGGATGGAAACAATGATGACAATAATGATGATATGGTGGACAGTAAAAATGATAGCAGGGATAATTACCACCAATGTAATATTGATGATAACAACATCAAAGAATCCATCAAGCAAGCAACAAAGACACCTGTGTTCAAATTGGGTGCAAGTAGAACCTCGAAATTGGCATGCACATTAATATTATTAGAAATCAAGTCACTATTTGGTTGGTCAGACAAAGGATTCACTACCCTACTGAAGTGAGTTGAAATCTATTTCTTACTTTGCATTGTCAATTGGTGTACATAATTCGTAAACATTCATCAACTTCATTTATATTTCTTTAAGGGGATTTTAAAACCATATATTGTATATAAAAATTCCTAGTATAGATTGACATATCAAACATGTTCATCATAAGTCAAATATTAAATTGATTTAATCTCTGGAAATCTTACAAGGCACTAAAAACTAAAATATTCCTTGAAGAGAATGTGTTGCCATCAACTTGCAAAGAGGCACGTCTGTTGTTGGTTGAGTTGGGGATTGAATATAAGAAAATTCATTCATGTAAAAATGATTGCATTTATACGGAGATGAATATCAAAACAAGGTAGAATTCCTTGTATGCAAAGAGAAGAGATATTGTACACATGTACAAGGTCCTATAGTTCTAAAGAAGGTTTTACGTCACATGCCAATTATACCTAGACTTCAAGGAATTTTTTGTTCCAATTCACTCGCATAATTGATGGACTGACATGCAAAGAATAGGAGTAAAGATGGATTCATGTGAGTTTCGGTCGACTCTAAAGAAATGAAACACATAGAGGAAAAATAGCCAAGAAAATTCAAAGATGAACCTCGTAGTATCAAGTTTGGTCTTGCAATTGATGGAGTGTGCCCATTCTCTTTCCTGATCTCAAATTATAGTGTTTGGCCAATCAAATTGATAGTATAAAATATTCCCCCATGGATGAGTGTTAGAAAGGAGCACCTTATGTTGACTCTCATTGTTCCAGGAAAACATCAAGTTAAAAACATGGATGTTTATCTTGTGCCTTTTATTGATTAGATGCAACTGCTATGGAAAGGCATAAAAATGTATGACATATCACGTCCTCCATCAAATAGGTCCTTCATGTTGTATGGTGTTCTATGTTGGACTATTCATGATTTCTCAGGACTTGGTGTTTGTTCTGGTAAGATAAAATATTTACGTATTTACACTCATAATTTATTTTCATCCCAACTTTCATACTTAGTTTTATACTATTTTTTTGATGTTATTAACATTACTTGTTGAATTGCATGGATTCAAATAAAGGGGATATTTGCATGTCCAAGATGTGCAGAACAATTTCAAGGGTGGTATTCTAAAGATATACATAAATTTATTTACACAAACAATAAGGTTTTTCTACCAATAGATCATAGTTTTAGAAATCACCCGAAGAATCGATTTGATGGGAAAATTGAAAATAAAGGCCCTCCCATGATTATGGGTCCAGGTGATTGGCTTAAGAAGTATGGAAATGATGAATTGAAAACTTGGGAGGATTTTTTTGATCGGGGTGATTCAATTCAAGAACCATAACATGTTCTAGTCAATATGCCAGAAGGAATGAAAAGGAAATCCATATTATATGAGCTCCCTTACTAGAAGGATCTATTAATATCTCACGTATTAGATCCTATGCATGTCTTCAAAAATGTCCCAAATTCTATATTTCGACATATATCAGGCAAAGAGAAGGATGCCTTGTCTTCGAGGAGAGATATTGCTCTTTCACATACCAAATTTGATAGAAAACTTTTGGGGCCAAACAAGGAAAATGAAACATATGCAAAAGCTCCATGGATTTTGGAAAAAAAAGAGCTAGATCAACTAAAAAATGTCATCCGTTCAATAAGGACACCTACTAGTTATGGGTCATAATTGGCTAAAGCTTTTATAGTTGATGGACATATCACAAGATTTAAAGCACATAATTTTCATAATTTAATGAAGGTATTATATATCAACATTTAACATTTACTGGTAACATTGATTAAGCACTAAATTTACTTTGATATTTTGTTGTGTGAGAAAAAAATACTAATGACCTTTTCATAAATGTGTTTTATAAAATATCATGCCATTGGAAATTAGGGGGGATTCCTATCTTACAGTTGACTTAAGGAATGCCATAAGTCGATTGTCAACATTTACAAGGTATGTGGTTATATGAAATGTTCATGTGTGAGAGACATAGAGATATTATATTGCATTTTAATTTATGACTAAAGGTTCATACTAATTTGCTATTCTTATATTAGGTGGGTGACCTCCAAGGAGATCCACGAATTTGAAGTGACAAAGTGGAAGAAGGAAATTGCAAAAATTGTATGTGTATTTGAGAAGGATCTCCCTACAAGTTTCATGGACCTACAAGTCCATTTACTTATACACCTAGTCGATGACATTGAATTGGCAGGTGTCGTATCAATGAGGTGGATGTTTTTATTTGAGAGGTATATGAAAAATCTTAAAAGATATGTCTAACAAAAGGCACATCTAGAGGGTTGCATGGCTGAAGGGTATGTATTGAATGAATCATTTTTCTTCCTGTGTGAATTCCTTGGTAAGGATTTTGAAGATGGCCCATGTGTCTAGGATGAATAATGAGCATTGGATATTATTGATGGAGAAAAACCACAATCTAATGGTTTTGAAGTAGAAATTAGTAAGTAGATTCATGATCAGTGCGATTGTTTTTCTTGCAATCATTAATTTACTCTGTAATTTATTTGTCAAATTAACAGCATGACATTTGGAGTTTGAAATAAACATGTTGACATGTAATAGGTGTATACGAAAGTTCTATACTCAAGAAGTTCATTATGTACCACATGGAATTTATGAACAAATGGATTGATCTATACAATAAAAAGAGAGAAGCATTAGAAGCAAGGAGATAGTTTAAGAGATTGAACCCAATGAATACTCCACTTCCCACTCATCTGCTTGGGGAATGGGGAAAATATTACACACTAGAATGGGTTATTGAAAAAATTCAAAATCAAATAGAAGATGCGGGTATAGATTCAAACATAACAAAAGATGAAATCAACATGTCTAGATGATGTGAAAGAAAGGTACAGTTGGAATTTTACAAAATTTTGTTTCCTTACAGTTTTGACAGTATTAACTATTTTAATATTCGTCATTTTATTTGTTTTCACTAAAATAAATGGTCTTTCACAGGTGAGGAAATATCCAACAATGTGGGCATATGGTCGAAATTATCGTGTAGAAAGTGTAGACGTAAAGAGATGATCCTTCGATTGTGGCATCATGGTTGACTTCAAGCAATCCAGTCGATCAAGCTCAAAAGATAAGAATATAATTGAAGGGAATCTACAATATGTTGGGAAAATACAAGAAATTATTGAGTTGGATTACTGCTCTTTTAAATGTTGTATTTTTAAGTGTATATGGTATGAAGCATTTGAGAGGACACAAAGATATGATACTCATAGTGGATTATTTTCTATAGATTCCTCATTGTTCCTACCAAAGGATAAGGAGCCTTATGTTCTCCCAATTAATTATGAGCAGGTATTTCTTTAACTCAAACAAGAAGCGGTAGTGATAATTAATCTATTAATTCATAGCTTATTGCGAATATATACATGTGTTTATTAATCAATAAAATTGTTATAACATACGTCTAATATATGTATGTTGTTCATGTGTAGGTATTTTTCTGTGAAGATATTTTGGACCCGAAATGGATATTTGTCAAACATTATGATCCAAGATTAAGGCATGTATTTGATGATGCATTAGTGGATACTAAGAAAAACAATGATGGCCAACAAAATGAGAGAGATGGATTAGAGAAAATCGAAGAAATTGACATCCATGATGATGTTGAAGATGGTTATGTTTAGGCACAAGAAGAAAACAATCCAGAGTTAGATGATGTTATGGAAGACAACAAATTGGATGGTATAGAAAATGATGATCCAAATACATCTGGTAACAATATAGATGGTCTACAGTAAAATTTCAATGATGATGAAGATGATGCAAGACAAGATGAGGATGATGATAATATTAAATAATTGAAAGAACATATGAACATTAACAATGATACACTGGATGACATTGTAGCAGACAATAATGTTAATGACCAAGAATTCTAAATTTTCAGAATTATTTGCAATCCATGTTTAAAAAAGGATGATTCTTATGGCCTAAGCTTTGAAATTCTTCAGTAATATTATGTTGTACTTGGACAATTGAAAACCTATTTTATTCTCCTAGCAAGTTTTTTTATTTTCCATTATAATTCTAGACCAAACAACATTTGCGGGGATGGCCTTTTACACCAATATTAATTTGTATGAAGTTCATGAACCTGTTGTCAAGCAGTAAATTCCTTTAGTAGACAAGAAATGTAAAGGCTTCATTTAAGAAAATATAAGTAGTCTCTTTCTAAGGGTAATCCACATGCAAAAAGTAAAAAGCACATAAAAAAAAATTGTATAGTAGAAAATTAGATTCCATTAGTTATGTCTTATTTTGTTTGCACACTTATCTGAAAGACATAGGGTATTCACCATACATTTCCCTTGACAAAGAAAACATGTGCTTTCATTTATTTTTACTATATATCTCAGAAGTGAAATTGGTGTTACATAATGATGCACTGAGAAAATAATATATACAAAAAATGCAAGGAAAATGTTTGAAATTTAACATGCAACCTACTATGTTGTGCTGAAAGGAATCAAGATTAACTAGGACAAGAAATAAAAGTAAAATTTTGATGATTGTACTTAAAAGTGAATAGGATATGAAAAGTGTAGACAATGATGGTGCTAAAATTGAAAACCCTGATTCTCATGATATTACTGTTTTATGTCATTAGAAATAAAGAGCACATACAATTTTATATACATAGAAAATGAAGATTTGAAACTAATAAACTGAAAATGTAAACACTATAAGATTTTTACTTAAACAATAATTCACATACTCACTTACAAAAAAGGGTGAAGCATTTTTTATTCAAACTCTATTTTCTTTAATAAACATAACAATAAAATAATATTTACAAGTACAAAAATATATACACTGTTTCATAGAAAATAAGGAATGTTTCATAGAATATACAAGTACAAAAATATATACAAGAATATTTACAAGTACAAGAATATATACATTGTTTCATAGAATATATACACTATTTCATAAACTTCTAAATTTTTAGAGTTATTTGCAATCTGTTGGGTCTCAAAAATGCAAGTTTTTAGACCATAAGAGGGTGCCAATCTCTTAGAGGACTTTAATACTTAATACAAACCAATCGAAGTAAATTATTTGAAAGGAATTTAATTCACACCTAACCAAAAAATAATCAAAGCATCCACATAGTAACAACAAATGTGCCCTGATAAATCTTGTAGATTTAAACAACTTGAAAAAACCACTATGGAGAAAACAAAGCAATAAATAAGCATGAAAATTGACACAACAATTGAACACTAAAAATGGATTACGAGTTATAATGTATCTACTCCATTATATTGCTCAAAATATAAACATACATAACATGAGTTCTTTTGATATGAATAAGTGGATGAGATGGTCTAGTATCTATTCTAATGGATTGAAATGATGATGATATGATGATCAAAATCGGACCTTGGTTTCCCTATTTGTATAGGAAGCAAAAAGCTCAAGGTCCATTCACAAAAGTTATATTGTTTCTTAACTAAAGCATAATTAACATAACATAGAAAATTAAAAAGAGTTTATTGTTGGATGCACCACAGTCCTTTAATCATCAACAAGCGTTCATGACCACCTAATATCTGTTCAAGGCTCAAGAACCATGTTAATGAATCCACAACAACCAAACTCTGACTACCTCCTCATACAACTTGTGCAAGGAACAATTTAACCTTTGACATGTGAGCAATGTATTTCTCCTGGGCGTAGCTGTTTGAATTTTGTAGAGTGTTTGTCATTACATTCTCCAATCCAACAATCCTCTTGAGCTGCCTATGCATTTTCCTGAGTACCTCATCCTCATCATTGATGTCATCAAGGATGCCTGAAAAATATTTTGATCTCATTTTTCCAAGTTTCCTGATCCTTCAAATCTATTTCTTCAAAGAAATCTAGCATGACCATACATAGTGGTTGGCTGAAGTCACTCAATTCCCATGTCAAGATATTCTGGAAGTTTTCATGTGTATTCTTGAGGCTCTGACATTCTTGGAGCAAAGAATTATTATCTCCATCTTTTTCCTTGATATGGGATTCCATTTCCTTCATCCTATCAAGGAGTCTTCCATGCACCACAAATGCCTTTTATGTTCCATTGTAAGCACGCCAGACACCATCTGCATGTTGGCACATATCTTTGAATTTCATACAAATTATCCTTGATGCTACTTCAAAAGTAGTAGCCTTCAATTTTATTTTTTGTTCTTCTTGTTCCTTTTGAGCCTTTTCAAATTTATGCTTCCATTGAGCAGTCTCAGACATGGCCTCTAACACTTTTCTTTCATGTTCAATTAAAGGAGGGTAAAGCCTTGGAGAAGTAGACAACCTATCTTTGTAGTTGGTTAGTTCTTGTTTCAACCTGTCATTTTCCTCTATCAGCCACTGGTTATCTCTTACTAGCTTTTGGATTTGGGCTTTGGTGAATTTGGTTACATTCACATTCAAGTTAGCAGTCTCCAAGGGATCTATCTCCCTTACTCTTTGCACTAGGAGATGTCAAAAATGTGATCATGGTCAATGAGAGAAGGCTTCTTGCCTGGGAGGTAAAGAGCCCAAATTTTCAAAGTGGTATTATCAAGATTGTACCCTGACCCTGTATAGACCCTGCCACCTACTTCATCTATTATTTGCAAAGTTCTATTCTTTCTCTTCATAAAGCTATAAAACACAATGGATGAACTAATATCCCACCCAGGAAGGAGCATAACTCCAGCTTCTTGCAATAATGCTCTTCCTCTCTAAGCAATCATATTTCTAGTTTCCCTATCAACTTCATGTTGCAACTCTTTCAAGGCATAAGCCTCTTTCTCAGGGTCAATGTGCTTTAACCTTTCTCTTATTAGTCTTCCTTTATACTCATTATGATCCTAATAAAATACTACTCCTAATGTGAGATGCTAGATAAAATATAATAGTGCAATGAGAAGAAGTAACAAGATAAAAGGGCACCTCAATAAGATTAGCCTAAGAAAATGGTGAAGCAAAGGAGTAAGATAAAAACAAATGACGATTGAAGTGTGTTATACCTTTCCTTTACTGCTCCTTCCTTGGTTGGCCCTTTGACTCTTCAAGAATTGTGTTCTTCTTGGATGGAAATGAAGTTGAATGGATGCAAGATGAATTGATGATGTAAGTGCTTATGATAGATGTGAGCTTGAATGACAAATTTGCAAGAGTTTTGTTACAAAAGACTTGATCCTCCAAATTGAGGGAAATGAGGGGGTATTTATAGGCTAATTTGAAATCTCTAGAGAATTCAATGGTTGGGATTGATCCAACAAAGATCAAGATGAAGGGCTATGGTGAATTGAGGACTCACAAGCCTTCACATCTTGACATGTGGAAGATGAGATGTATTAGGGTGGAGTGATGTGGAAATGAGGTGGAAGAGAAGTACATGAGGTGGATCTTGGGGGATGAGAGATTCCTTGGAAGAATAAAAGTGAATTAAAAATTCACAATGATTGGAAGAATCTAGTGGATAAGAGAGGGTCTCCAAAAAGCTGGAGATTTGTCACATGTGGGTGATGTGACAAGTCCAGGGTTCTAGAAGCCTTGGGCACATGTAAAATGACATGTCACATTTGCATGGGGATAGGGTAAACCTTTGAAGAATAAAATGTGAATTAAAAATTCACATGGGGAAGAGAGGAACCTTGGTTAAATAAATGTGAATTAAAAATTCACATGGAGAAGGGAGTCCAAGCTAAAAAGGGTAAGTGGGAAGGTTGACTAGAAAAGGTAAGCCAAATGTGGCTAATGATTCTGATTAAGGTTGTGCAAACACAAGATTAGGATAATTAATTAGAGATTAGGGAAAAGTGGGAGATTATGGAGGATGTGACACTTAATCTTGATTAAGTGGTGCACATCCTAATCACAGATTAATTAATTTAATCTGGATTAAAAGAGGTTATGGAGAATGTGACAAGGAGAGAGAAAAGAGGAATTAAAAATTGGTTTTAATCTAAATATGTTAAATGACTAAATTAAATAATTTGTCATGTTTATTTAATTTAGAAAAGACAAGGGGGTAAGGTAAAGTATTTAATTTATTTAATTAGATACTTTAGGAACCTTAGGCAGAAAATTAAATAATGATTAAATAAATTATTTAATCACTATTAGTGAAATAGATGAATAGAATAGACGATTTTGATCATATGGAAGTGATCAAATTTGGATGTCTACACTCATATATAAAGGACTTAAATTTAGGGGTCTACACAAAAGTGTCATTTGCAACAAATTCTTGACTTGCATGATGCATCACATCATTTGATAGATCATCTGAGGCTTCAAAGGTGATCACACTTCTTGCCAATGGCATCTCATATTGGGGTATAATAGGAGCATTAAACTATGAGACTTCTTCTTCCCCCTCAGTGTTATGTTCTTCCATGGATGGGGAACCAACTAAAAAACTCACTTGAGGAGTAGGTTGAGGTGATAAGTGATCCAGTGGTGTGATATTTTCTACTTTCCTCCTAGGAACGATGCCCCTTTCTCTTTCAAATGCCACAAGTGGCACATCTCTTATTAGTTATTCTTCATGGAGGATTAACTGTTCAATTCTTTCTATGGGATCTTGTACCTTAGGAAATCCCCTACGTAGCTTGGGTTATTATTCACCTTCCAAGATTCAACCATCATAACCCTACTGTAGGCATTCATTCTCATCATGTTTTGTTTATCTTCACAATTTTTGATGACATCTTCTAAAAGGAAACTATGCTCATACCCTTTCAATTTCTAAATTTTTTTGGCATCACAAATGAAGTGTTCAGGATCAAAATTTTCCCTTTTGTTGCCAACCGACAAGCCATAATAATCCAGTTTACCACTAACCAAGTCATAGCATGAATCAAATATAATAGTGAAATCACCAAGGAATAAAGTGGAAGGCATGAAAGTCTGCCTCTCATAGCTCTTTAAATGCATGAAATCTGAAAATGACAATTGCCTTATGATCTCTAAATAAGAAACTTTGTCTGGCACAGTCTTAGGCAACAATTAAGGTGCAACTTCAAATCCATAAACCCTGATAATAGTACAATCCCCAAACATGTAGCAGTCCCCCCAATTGTGATTTATCCTTGCTTCATGACCCATATATTTTTGTCAGAGAAATCTTAAGATCTCTGGGGAGAGGTTGTAGTCACATTCGTGGCCTAGCAACTTGTATAGTGGTTTGATAAAATATTCCTCAAAATATAGGTAGTGGGACCTTCCACATTTTCTATCCCACAAAAATGTCCACATTTGTACAGGCCTTGAATTTCGATCATTATCTAAGTCTTTTATTCTTAATTCCTCACCCCATATCCCCATCACCTACCCTTCATATAATATCATGTGCATGAAAAGAGAATAGTGCTTGAAACTAATGGCTTCACTATCATTCTTGATGATATTGAGGGCATTATTGATGGCCTTTGATAAATACTCTGAATAATCATAGGGGTTAGGAAATATGGCTCTAGATGTCTATGGCTAAAACCATGGGATAAATTGTCATGTTCTCAGGAACATCAATTCCCAATACTTGACTAGTTGAGTAATAAGTGTATTGAAAGTATTCTTTAAACAAAGCCACAAAGAATGGGGGCTTATCTTCACTAGAGAACCTCATAGTTTGGTTATCTGCACCTTTAACCCTATGTAGAGGCAATTTCCACCTCTTGCAACTTGTGTCCATGGTGCGGTATTCCTCCAACAAGTCTTTGATTCATAATTTTGTTTTCAGGGAAGTGTCTAGCTAAAAAATCATAGAAATATATTTTGGCTTTATGGCCATGAACTGTGACCCATCAGGAAAATGAATTGCTCTCGTCTTCAGATTGTAATTATTTTCCAATACCTTGATTAGCTCTATGTTCACAAAGACGTTGGGTACTACAAGTTTACCCCAATTCAAATTCCATGGGTTTGACATTGGGCTATGCCAAAATTTCTTCCTATAATGATAAATAAAGAGGCCGTAACCCCTACACGGAGTCCATACATCTCCTAGATTTTTTTTTTAATCTTCTAATGTCACACACGATGGGTTAAGCTATGCTATTCTTCTAGATTTTGTCCCAGACCTAGGACATTGATCAATTAAGTCTTGATTCAATTGCCTAGCTTTAGTTTTCTATCTTTTTGCTTTCTATTTGCCTGGGGTTTTTTCCATCTCAACCCTACTCATGCAATGATTTCATCTACTTATTGAGAAAATACTTTGGGATGAGTCTAGACCACTTACTTGGATAAATTTTGCAAATTTCCAGTTGCCTACCGCCATCCAACTTGGTTCTCCAAATCCTTCAATTACAATTCACAGTGATTTCAACTTCTTTGAGGCCATATTTATCAAATTTCAGGACACTTCATCGCCCCACCTTTATGATCAAGTTATTCATTAATATCAGTAGTCTCATCAATATTTTTTGTTAGTCAGATCAATCGAACTAATCATAATTTCATAACTATCGAAGAGACTTTTAATTAGAATGCTCGTTGTTTCTTTGATATGTCAGTATCACGGTGTTTTGCCCTTCCCTTCTACTATTTACCGCACTACCGCCTTGCTCAAGGCTTCTTGCCATGAGGTTGCGGTGTGTACCGCTCTACTACATATGTTTCTCACCTTCTTGATGGTATAGCGGTGTATGATTTTGATTATTACTTGAAGAGTATCGATGAGACAATCTTATTTGTCTTACCGATATCTCAATGTCTCTTCAAAATTAGATCTTATATTCCTTTGATGTTGGTTGCCGTTGTCGATGAGACAAGTTCATGTCTCTTGCTGATATGCCACTATCTCATTGACAATTACTTCATTATATCCAAGAGTTGTGTTTCACCAAGCACTTGTAGATATACCTTGTCGATGTGACATAAGTGATTCTCTCTTTGATATACCCATATCTTGTTGATATTTCATTGTTTTACATCATCGATGAGACATATAAATAAGTCTCTTCGACATAGAGGTGTCTCATCTACATTTATGATCCGTGCTTTGTGCTAATATTGGGGAGACTTTGGAGGGACTCTCATCGACATGGTGTTGTCTTGGTGATATTCTATGATAAATCATAGGAGTATTTCAAAGGAGGAATAAAATTTGATGCTGTGATCAAGGGTTTTATTTGGAAGCTCATGTGAGGGATTTTATTAAATTCAAGTTATTATGACAAGAATTCTATGCATATGGTGGATGTAAGAGATGAGTGAAAATGGAAGTATGGAAACATAATTAGGATGGAATTTTGGCTACAACACAATCCATGTTTAAAAAAGGATGATTATTATGGCCTAAAATTTGAAATGCTTCAGTAATATTATTTGTGTCGATAAAAATTACCTATTGCAATATCCTTAAATTGTTCAATCTTTGGTATGAATTGTTGGCAGAAGAAAATAGGATTACTTGGATGCTTCTTCCATTCATTTTGTAACAACATATGTTCGTGAAGACACAAAATTTAATAGCTCAATCAGGTAGAGATTTTGTGATTTTCAAATGAAGAGTAAGATACATTTTTATTTCTGCTACATTACATTCATGTGCATAAACAAAATCAGAAGATTACATTATTAGATTTCACTTATGTAGATGCATATAATATAGGAAATATTTCCCAATCCTTTAAAAAATATAGTCTTTATTGATAATGTAAATGTATGTTGTTCCACACAAGCCGTGGAACTGACTATTTGAATGCATATAATCGAAAAACTATACATTTATAGATATAAAAGAGAAAAATGCACATAAAGAGACAGGGGACCCGTCATTGCCTCAATGACAAATTCCAGTTGCTTTGTTCTGCATCATCTTCAACCTTCCCGCTTGTCTAAGCCTCCAAGTTGATGTATTCCTTTCTGCTCCTAGGTCCCCTACATTTGAGTGAGAAGAGTGTTGTTAGAGAAATGAAGGATCACTCGTCAAAATATGTGCATACATATATGCATAGTAAGGTACATTTTTATTTCTGCTACATTACATTCATGTGCATAAACAAAATCAGAAGATTACATTACTAGATTTCACTTATGCAGATGCATATAATATAGGAAATATTTCCCAATCCTTTAAAAAATGTAGTCTTTATTGATAATGTAAATGTATGTTGTTCCACACAAGCTGTGGAACTGACTATTTGAATGCATATAATCGAAAAACTATACATTTATAGATATAAAAGAGAAAAATGCACATAAAGAGAAAGGGACCCGTCATTGCCTCAATGACGAATTCTGGTTGCTTTGTTCTGCATCATCTTCAACCTTCCCTCTTGTCTAAGCCTCCAAGTTGATGTATTCCTTTCTGCTCCTAGGTTCCGTAAATTTGAGTGAGAAGAGTGTTGTTAGAGAAATGAAGGATCACCCGTCAAAATATGTGCATACATATATAAACATATAATTTGATCATCATGTGCATTTAAATAACTTACATACCATAGATGTCTAGGAAAACAAGAAATTTATCAAACATATCTATCATATGCTCGGTTTTATCTAACATGTTTTCTCATTGTGCAGGTATAGATAAAATTAGTTTGTTGTTTTGTTTATCTGTTTACAACATGTGGGGTGAAATGTGGCTCCCACAAGGGCTGAGCCCAACCTGCTGCCCTATTGTTTCATTTGAGAAGGATAATCACAAGTAAACCATCCATGAAGCATTAAAGACCAATCTTTGCAAGGATAGTGGAGTATGTTGATAAGGGGTAATCTCCTTATTGATAAAGATTTATCTCTATTAATAAGAACATTCCACTATCAACATAGCCATGATTATGAAAAAACTGATCATCAAGGATTCCAAGATAGTTTTCATTCACAGTCTGGTTAAAAGTAGGCAACCCCAAGCATCATAATAGTCACAAGAATTGAGCATGAGGGGTAGTCTTGTAGATTAAAATCTTACACGATAGTCATCACTTGCAAAGAAAAAGACAACATGTTTCCACATAACAAATTAAATCGAATATATGAAAGGTACATGATGAAGTCCATAATAGTGAATGTTGCTTAAGAGGGATTGGAGGACAACATTTTGTATCAAGGAGAACAAGGTAACCTCAAAATCTGTTATACTTGACTATGACAATACTTGAGCTTTTGGTATTTCTAGATGGAACCTACAACGAAAAAGTGTAGTCTCCATCTAAAGGAACCATCTTCAGAGCTCTTCCCTGAAATGAGGGTTGAAAACATTAGAAGAAAAGAAATACCATAATTCTAAAGTAATAATTTGTATCAAGACAAATGTTAGAAAGTATAATTAAAAAGACAAATCCTTACAATTGGACCTCAAATTGGATCAAACATATTTATGATTTTATCTTTAGAATGTAGGAACTTTCTCTATCGGAGCTTCACGACCTGAAATTGGATATCAAATTGGACCAATAAAATTTATGATTTAATCTTTAGAATATAGGAACTTTCTATGTTTGATATTCACGACCTCAAATTAGATCAGAAGCTGGATAAGCAAATTTATGATTTTATCTTTAGAATGTATAAACTTTCTCTATCAGATATTAAAGATGTAAAGTTGGATCAGAAACTAGATAAGCAGATTTATGATTTTATCTTTAGAATATAGGACCTTCCTCTATCAGATATTTGTAAATTCCTATGCACAAGCTCTGCTTCGGATCGAAAACACTCAGAAGTGTTTCACACCGGCTCAAGGTAAAATCCAACTTGGTTATGACACTGATAGCGATCCAATTTTTCTTGAATCATCCATACTTGAACTTTACATCAAAATCTATTCTTCCTACACATAAAAATGTCACATATTAACCCCTTCTAAATAAAACTCAAAATACCATGAAACAATGAGTCTCCTATATTAGTAAGTATGTAGGCAGTCTATAGGGCATAGTTTGATTTTATACAAGGATTCTCATAAAAGGAATCCTCAAGTGACAGTGAGTGAGTTGTTTGAGATTGTAGCTGATGGTGCAATATCTAGTCTTAAAGGCAATTAGCAAAGCAGTAAATGTGCAAGAAAATCAAATTGTACACAACAAACAATTCACAATGTTATCCTGCATAATGCCTTAAGTTTGAAGACAAAAATCTCATTGTATCTTGATGAAATTAATGACCTTAATGGTTAATCACTAGCAGCCATGATTTTAAAACATGCTATTGTGCTTATGTAGGCAACATTTTAAGCAAGGCGATGAGTGGTGGTTTGGAACAATTGTAGGTATGAAGGACTTGCTTTATATGCATAATATGCAGTCTAGCTTAAGAAAATGTTCTTAGAAGAGATTGAAGGTGGATTATGGAACTCAAGGGTTACCATGATAAAGATTAAAGCAAAGACTGAGATCTATTTAAAATCCACTATCATGAAGATATTAAAGATGTCAAATGCAAAACCCTAGCAGCTGGAGTAATGAACACAGTGCGAAAGAGGACAGTGTGATAGGGTAGATTTAGGAGATCTCCACATTATCTAATCACAAGAAAATACATCATTTATTAATTTTTTTAAATTAAAATAAATTATTCTAAACCCTATATAGGACACATTGATATTCCAAAACAATCTGATTTATTTTTTTAAATTAAAAGAAGTCATTCTAAACCCTATATAGGATACATTGATAGTTCAAAAGCATCTGAAGGAATTTGAGATTATGCAGATATATGTCAATTAAATACCTGGATTATAAATAGTAGCGCAAACATTTAAACCCTTGTTGATCAGAGCTGGAATCGATAAACAACAATGAATATTATGCCTCCTATCACACACATCTCCATACCATTCTCTATCATTCTTTACTGAAACAATTCTCCATTTTGGTGGGATATGCCTGAAAATAAAGTTTCAACAAAGGTTTTATTGTATGTTTATTAAAATGAAAACTCCATTTTGGCGGGCTATGCTTGAAAATAAGATTTTGATGAAATTTTTAGAGTATTTTTATTAGAGTTTTAGAGTATTTTGGTGGGCTATATTCTTGATTCCTTAAATGATTTATTCAAATGGATTGTGACTGGCGTGATTTACTACCATGATTACTATACTACCATCATCTCTTATTATACCCTCTGCGGTATGGTGGTGTTTTTCCCTTCCCTTATGCTATTTATCACACTACCACCTTGCTCAAGGCTTCTTGCTGCAGGGTTATGGTGTATACCACTGTACCGCATATGTTGCTCACCTTCTCGATGGTATAGCGGTGTATGATTTTGATCATTACCTAAAGAGTTTCGATGAGACAATCTTATTTGTCTTATCGATATCTCAATGTCTCATCGACATTAGATCTTATGTTCCTCTGATGTTGGTTGCCGGTGTCAATGAGACAAGTTAATATCTCTTGCCGATATGCCACTATCTCATCGATATTTTCCTTCGGTGGTATTTCATTATATATCGGTGTGTCTTTTCCATGTTGGGGAGACTCATGATTATCACTGTGGTATGGCGGTGTTTTTCCCTTCTCTTTATCTATTTACCGCACTAACGCCTTGCTCAAGACTTCTTGCTATGGGGTTGTGGTGTATACCGCTCTACCACATATGTTGCTCACCCTCCCGATGGTCTAGCGGTGTATTATTTTGATCATTAATTGAAGAGTGTCGATGAGACAATCTTATCTGTCTTATCGATATATCAATGTCTCATCCACATTACTTTGTTATATCCAAGAGTTGTGTTTCATCAAGCACTTGTAGATATACTTGTCGATGTGATATAAGTGATTCTCTCCTTGATATGCCCATATCTTGTTGACATTTCACTATTTTACATCATCAATGAGACATATAAATAAGTCTCTTCAACATAGGGGTGTCTAAACCGGCGCTATACCCAAAGCTAAACTCAAAGCTAAAGTCGGGAGCTAAAAGTGGTGCTAAAATCAAAGCTAAACTTGGAGCCAAATGTGGTGCTAATGGTGGCGCCACACTCAAAGCCAATATTGACGCTAAAGGCATAGATAATTATGGCATAAATTAGTGCCTAAATTAGCATCGACTAGTCCTGATCGATGTAAATAAATGCCAAAAATAGTGCCATCCCGATAAATAACATTGACGTTTTCAAAAAATTACCAAAAAATACATTAAAACATTGGGTGGAAGCAAAAAATGGAGCAAATCACAGGGATTTCTTGTAGTGACTGGCACTCTATTAGAGGATGAAAACGCCTGGTTCAAACTTCAACATGTCATATTGGAGTCTCAGAGACACACTGGCATCCTGTACAAACAAAGGGTCAAGTTATAGATTGAAACACACAAAATCTACTAACAACCCAAAATTTTTGGTTTTATAGTTTAACAAAAATATATGGAAACATAGAATATAGCAAGAAGAATATTATAATTAATAAATATAGACTAATCTATTAGTGAAATTATGAGGAATAAAGAAGAATAATTCCAACTTACTGAAGGTCCAGTTCTCTAGCAAGCTCCTCCTGATCAGATTGTACCTACACCTATAGTAACAAAAAAATATTGGGGCCATGTTTTGAGGTTTGCCTTAGTCAAACCCTTCTTTTGGTGTTCCCACCTCCACAAACAACTAATAGACCACAAGATGTAGGAAAGCGTTAAAGAAATAGAGATAATAGAGACACAAGAGTAGAGAGAAAAGACAATCCAGATGCTACTCTATAGGTAAGATAATGCAAATAAGAAAATAAGAAAATAATCCAATATCACCTTCCTTTTTATGAGCTCATGAAGATGAGAGAGGAAGGAGAAGAGAAGGATCACAATGCCAATGGAGTAGATCTTGGAAAAATTGAAATGACAATGGTGTTGGAGCAACATGATAGTGTAGGAGTGAAGTATGATTTTGATAGAAGAAAGAGAAAGTGATGAAGAAGCAAGGAGTGATAGAATGATCAAGAGAGTTGATATAATGAAGGGAGATCTTCCAAGAGTTCAAGAATGAGGTTCAAAAGGCCAATTTGGAGGAAAAAAGGTTATTCCCAATAGTCAAGATTCAAGGAGGGACGTTACATTCATAGTCGACAGAGAATCATAATGCCTCTAATTTTCCCTAACCCAATAATCCTATCAGGATGGATGTGTAGTGCACAAACATTTACACAACGTGCAGGTGTCCTCGACAAAATTTCCCTCACCAACACAAAATGATTAGGACACATGGGAAAAGTGAGGAAAATGTGATAGATTTTTGCATTATCAAATTTGTAATGCTAAAATGAGGGTAAATTAATAGGAATTTACATGGGGTGCAAATTTACACCATTAAAAATTCTATATTTTCATACGAGGTAATGTCATGTGGTGTCTAGTGGTAGGCCTATTTTTTAATTAAGGATTGTCTTTATAAGTATAATGTGTTAAGATCAATCTAAATTGTGTGGTTTGACCATGTCTCATGATCTTATATATTTATATATCAATAAATTATTCCACCATGCGTCTTATTGGTGATCTAAGTTATAGGCCTCAAATCCCTAATTCTTGGTATTCTCCCATGTGCCAAGGGTGTAAAACTTGGGAAGATCACCAAAAACTTATTTTGATGTTGGCTAACTAAGAACCAATGGTTGAGATGGGTAAGACCTCTGTCACTTCTAGATATTCAAGACCAAGGGGGGTTTCCTTGAGGTACTAGATGATGATTAAAAGATACAATACTCCCTTACAACAAACTATACCTAGTGTGTAGTGTATCCCATTATAGGTGTTACATTATACCTATATGCTAGTTTGGACATGTAAGGACAAGAACCTTGTTAAATAAATAATATGCCATATATTTAGTATGATAATTTGGTTTATGATAAAACCTTATGGTTTTATGGACATTCAAACATGGAAATAGAATAAACTAAGGAAACTAAAAGATATTTAAGTTGAGTGATTTTTAGTGTGTTGAGGATGGTGGAGATAAAATAAGTAGTATTCTAGTGTATTAATCCATGTGGGAAACATAATATTTGGTTCTAATCAAGTTTTCAAAAATTATTTAAATAAAACTCTACCTATTCATCCAAGAAAATCATAGATGGTTGTAAAATATTAAGCTGGTCTACTTAGTAATCCATGAATATGTTCATACATCTCTTTTATTATGGTGAAAAGATACCATACGAAGGATTTGAAAATATTTTACAAACATCTAGTTGAAAAACTAAACAACATACATCCAAAAATCAATAACATACACATGAATACACACAACTAAGGTTATTCTTCCTTTAATTACTCAATCTTTAATGTTTACAAAGTGATGTTACAAGTTTGGGATAAACCCAAATGGATATAATGCACAAAAGAATGTCTATACATAGAAGCTAGAACTATAACAACTATGGCTTCCTATGCAAAAAAAATATTTTGGTGTTTTGCGATGATTTATCTTCCTTCTTATATTATCCTTTGTCTCTTTTTAATGAATATCTTTTTGAATGATATAACACCCAACAACTAGACCTACATACTTGATAGAAGGGTGCACATCACACCAACAACCCTAGTTGCATTTTTCCTCAAATGCCCAAATGACACATATGCAAGAAAAAATGATCTAGCCCTTAAGAAGTGTGAAAAAACATCCTCTTACCTATGCCTTAGTTCAATAATTGATGAACTATTCATTTGGATGAAAGCACCTAGGAAGTCTTTCAAAAATCACACCAAAGAGGAGCTTACTTTAACAAAGGAAGGTCTATGAATCACTAATAAGGGATGGGAACTACAATTTTTCTTTTACTCCCATCTAAAAAATATTTTATGATCACCCTAAAAATTTTTTCAAGCATTTATGGTACTTCAGAAGAGGTAGATAGAGAAAATCACATCATTTTTGGAGTTTTAGTGCCTTCAACAATCTCCTATAGCCCATTGGTCATTCTTCTATTCTGCAAAAACCAAATAGACATGATTCCTTTTGGCATTGAAATTTTCTAACCCTCAACAAAAGGAGTTGTCAAGGATTGAGCCATCAACATACCCCTTGATCATGTGCCAAAACGGGCTCTAAACACAAGCTCAAACCATCAAAAACTCTCATTGTGAAAATCACCATTAGGCCATCAGAGTTCATCCCTTAGGGCTACCATGAACATATAATTTTTTTTCAAAGGATTGGTAGGAACCTTCTAAATATTACAAAGTATTTTATCCATCGAGCCACTGGCTTCAAGCTCGACACCTACCGCATGACCATAAATAAAATTGATAGGAGGAGCAAAATGATGACACAAAATTTTCTTCAACTATTAAACAATGAGTTTCAGAAAAACACAAACTTCATACCATACAAACATCAAAGATGGAAGATTCCCAAAACATAGCTAATTTTACACCTTCTTATTAGTGATCAAGGGTCGACTAGGAACCAAAAACCAAGTCAAAAGTTCCAATAGTTCCTTGAACCACTAGAAGTGTTGAACAATCAAGATAACTGAGAGGGGGGGTGAATCAATTATTATAAAATATTTTTTTTGATCTTAATTAATCTAGAGAAAAATTAAATCAATTAGATAATGATTTAATAGATATGAAAATGAAAGCACATAACAACACCATGCACAAAGAACACCAAAATTTATGGGGAAACTCAAGAAGGAAAAAACCACGGAGAATGCTAATTCTCAATTATAAAACACTGGTTAAGGTGACACTAGTTAAGGTGATTTTTACAAAGGCTCACTGCCAAAATGCTCACTACAGGTATGGCTCACTTTCGGTGGGCTCACTACCCAGCTATCAAAGCCAAAGATTAAAAAAGGCTCACTACCTACAAAAAATGACTCACTGCCAGAAGAATGATGAAAGGGAATCAACCTCTGAAATAACTGTCACCAACAATCACACTGAAAGAAACTCAATATGCTATCTTCAGTATACTTTCACACAATGCCTGGATTTTAGATTCACATTCACCACACTTTCTTTCATTGAACATAATCAAATTTTACTTATACCATTCCTTGCCTTCATAATCTTCCCAAGTCATCCAAACACAATCCCATTTCATGCTTCCATAAACTCGTAAGTCATCTGAACACAATTTGAATTAGGTCACCACAAAAACATTCTCACGGTGGAAGGGAATGAAATGTGAACCACACATAACCTCCTCACTCAAATCAACACGCTACATATTAACCATGATATCCAAAACCAAGGAGTAGGATATACACATTACAATGCAAGAAATGTTTTGGGACACACTAAGCACTTTCTAGATTGGTCTAGATCCATAAGAGTGTTTCTCATTATGTTGCAAAATGAATGGGACTAAGATAAGCATGACTAGAGATATATTATCACATCACAACATACGAAGCATGCCAATCTGAATCACCAAAGCATCAAAACAATCAACCAAGATATGTTGACATCAATGACAACCATTAATGACAAAAATGAACAACATCAACATCACATTCAAACAAGAAGATCTGACTTCACATAAATTAGCCAAGATTGACCCAAAACTTACCAAAATGAAAATTGGAACACCCTTCGATCCCTTCAACAAGATGGCCTTGAAAAATTTCACATGCCTTGTGCATAAATGGCCTTGTTGGTGATTTGGCCCCCATTAGGAACAAAATCAACACCTTCACCAAGAACAAGAATAGGAACAAGAACCATCAGTGGTTCCAATGGTTCTAGGAACAAGGAATTTTTTTGACAGACACTTCTTTGAAAAATTGACTAAGGCATAGGAGGGAAGTCAATGACTGACAGTAGGCAAGGAACTAGGAACCTATAGATCATTATGATGATTCCAAGAATTACTTCTAGCATTGATGGAGGTTCATGGAACTAGGAAAACCTCTAAACAACCACAACTTGGCTATTTCAAGTCTAATTTCTTTCAAATTTGAATCATTCTACCCATTTGACTATTTTACAAGATGCAAAGCTCAAACAAACCCTAAACTTAACCAATTGTTGGATTTTTGATTTTTTAGGATTTAGATAAGGAAAAGGGAGGGGAAAGAAACAACCAAAGGAAAAATTCAAACATGGTGACCTTGTTGAACTATCTTAGACTAGTTATCATCTCTGGGTACATAGCTTATGGATAAAACAAGGTAAAAATACACTAAAAAATGAGATGCCAACATGTATTTCAAATTTATAGATCTTTTGAAGCCATATATATTTAAGGTAAACCAATATTGACTACTTTTCATGGATGAAATTTAGTGCCTTAGGTTAGTATGCATTGACCTATGTAGATAAAGGGTTTCTATGTCTCCATATAGCTTGATTTGGTTAAGCGTTTGTGGATCAATAGATTAAAAATGTATGTAGGTTTGCAATCCAAAAACTTATCAAATTGATTGATTTGAAAAGATGATTTATCTTGGATGTTGATTAAAATAAGATTCAAAATAGTTAACTAATGAGGTAACCATTTGGTTTCAAAGGGAAGAAAGTGGCCATGAAGAAAGTGAGACATTGCACCATTGGATAAGGGTCCATATGACTTTTCAAGTTGCACTATAATACAAAATTAATTAAATTGATAGTTTTACTCATTTGGTGAGCTAGTTTTCAAAGTGAGAAAATGGACCCTTAGACTCAAAAGGAGCTCTTGCAACCCAAATCTGCATGCTTATAATTATCAAATTTCAAAGATCTACATATAACAATTCATTAAGATGGGGTATTTCAACTAATTTCAAAAAGATGATGTCAAACTAAAGCAAGTGGAATCCAAATAAAATTGATATTGAGATTTTTCACCATTGGTAGATTTCTCTTTGAGAGGATAGTTGAGATGTTTTCTATTTGTAACAATTTCTAGATAATTTGTTGCTATAAATATACAATAACTAATTGATTCGAGATATGATGTAAGATAATTGTCATGCATCCAAGTGAGATATGTATTGTCATTTGGACATAAGAATGTTGTTATTTTCCTCATTTTTATATTTTTTATCTTAATTTTCCTAGTGATTACTATATTCAAGACATATTCTAGGTTATCAATGTAGCATGTTAGAGCTTGCTCATTTGAATTAGTAAAATCCTTTTTGAAAGCTAATATATGATAGCTTGTTTTACATATAGTTCTCCACTATTGGCATACTATTTCAAGTCATTGACACATATCTAAGTTCATATTTCCTATTGGTGTCATGATTAATCATTTTATTGTAAAAAATGATTTTTTTAACACAATATTTAGGATGCTATGGATCAATTATTTATTGTTAAAGAACAAAAATATAAAATAATTAGCTATCTCATTTAGATTTTACAAGATTTTGAATATAACGATGATTTGTGTCTAGCCTTCTAGGTTATAAGAATTTTTATTTTTATTTTGCATTAACTTTTTAATTTGACTTTGTTTCATATGGATGAACACATTGGTATTAAGGAGTAATTGATCAAATATTATTTCAATTAATTATTTCTGTAATTTATAATCTCTTAGCCTACATATTATTCTCAAGGGTATAAGGAATCATTGTAATAAACAAAATTTTAAATTCTTTATTGAATGTGCATGTAGGTTGTAAGATATTTTTTTCGCTTAATAGATCTTTGATTGTAAACTACCAAAGGTTACAATAGAAGGATGCTAGTGACAAATAATTGGATTTATTCTATGATATTTAAGTTTTAACCTATTTCTAGCATATTTTTGTAATTTTCTGTTATATCATTGTTTGAGATAAAAATGGAACACCTTCCCAAGCCTTGTAGAAATTGAGGTATACAAAATATTGTACTTTCTTTTGTTCATTGAACTAGATTATTTATGTTATGATTATAAGGCCCATTTCATCATTTAGCTTGGCTTATAGATCCTTAGGGTTAAGATTTAAGTGACCATCTTTTAGAATCATAAGGAACAATTTGTAGCATTAATACCTTGTAAGGATCTACCCATTATAAATATATATTTTAAAATTTGTAATGTTATAAGAATAATTCATAATGTTTGTAGATACAAAATTTAGAGCAATAGATATGGGTATATGGCTAGGTAGATATTTATCTTATATATTATTTATATTATAATATAATATATATACATATAATGTGATAATATGCAAAGTTTTTATAGTCAAGCTATTCAAATAAATATAGTATGTATATTATAATAAAAAACCAATTAGTTCTTACTAATAAATATAATTTGGGAGCAAAAATCAGATATCTTACTTATTCAAGAAACTAAAATGCTGTGTGAAAAAATTGAGAAATTCAAGAGGTTTTTGTTCAAAGATTGTGGGTTTCATGGTTTTGATTTGGACGAAGCGTTGGGTGTATTGCTACTTTTTAAAACCCAAAAATGGTGAGAGGTATTGCACTATTTTCTAATGCTAATCATGTGGAGACTCAATTTTTGCATCTCAAGGATGAGACATCTTGGGTTATTTCTAATGTGTAAGTACTCAAATTTAAAAAGAGCTAGAAATAGGTTGTGAAATGATATAGGTTCTCTAAGACCTTCATTCCCAAACTCTTCCTGGGTTATTATGGGAGATTTCAATACTCCTCTCAAAGATCAAGAGAAGATGGGGGGATCACAAGCTCCTATGGACAAAAAATATGGTTTAAGGGGCTTTATTGATGATAATTCACTTATTGACCTCGATCTGCAAGGGAATTCCTATACTTGGTCCAATAGAAGGGTGGGAAAGGACTTGATCTAGGTGAGGTTGGATAGGGCTATTATTTCAGTGGATTGGTTTCTTAACTATTCTTGTGTTCTATCTACCTTAAACAGATGTGGCTTTGATCATTTTCCCATTTCTCTATCGTTAGATAAATTGGGTAAAAATAAAGGCTTCCCATTTAGATTTGATGCAATGTGATTACAACATCCTAACCTAAGGAATTACATAAATGAGTGGTGTAAAATTAAATTTGATGGTAGTGTGATGTATAGAGTTGCTAAAAATCTCTCCTTTGTTAAAAAAGTGATTCAAAAATGGAATAGGGAATATTTTGGTCAGATTTTTCAGATCAAAAAGTGATTACGGATTGCCTTGATGTGGTCCAACATGAAATACAAAGTAATGGTATGGAACAAGCTTTGCAATTGGAAGAAGATGGTCTCCTCTCTCACCTTCATGATGTCATTGCTAAAGAAGAAGATTTTTGGAAGCAAAGGTTGAGGGAAATTTGGCTAAAGAGTAGAGATCGTAATACTAAATTCTTCCATATTAATTTTTTGAAGCATAAAGTTGCTAACATAGCTAGATCCATTCTTATGGATAATTATGTCATTGAGGACCCGAATCTTATCCATTTGAAAGCTATGGATTACTTTGCTAATGTGCTTAAGGATTACTTGGTCTATAATCAAGATTTTGAGGATTAGTATCTGGAGTCCATTCCAGGTATTTTTTCTAAGGATCAAAATAAGAAGTTAACCTACATCCCTTCAGAGGTGGAAATCATGGTTGTTTTGTTCTATTCAAAGTGAATAAATCCCCGAGTCCTAATGGTTTCCCCCTTATTTTCTTTCATTATTTTTGGGACATTGTTTCTTTGAATGTTGTTAATGCTACTAAGGATTTCTTTGGTTGTAGGAAATTTCTAAAAGAACTCAATTCGACCTTTCTTGTTTTGGTGCTAAACGTTTTTGATGCAAAGCCTTTCGGTGATTTTAGGCCTATAAGTCCATGTAATTATATGTACAAAATATTTTCTAAAGTTTTGGTAGTCAGGATTCAAGATATCTTTCCTTCTCTTATTTCTAAGCAAAAAAATGATTTTGTTTGTGGGAGACAAATTTTAGATTCAATCATTACGGTTCATGAAGTAATTCACTCTCTATTAGTTAACAAGAAGGAATGTTTTATCCTAAAGCTTGACTTGGTTAAAGCTTATGATAGAGTGAATTGGAGTTTCTTGGATAAGGTGTTGTTGAGATTTAGTTTTAATAAAAAAATTGTTTAGCTCATCTCTTAAATGGTTTCTTCATCGTGATTTTTGGTGTTGATTAATGAATATTCCTCTCCCTTCTTCAAGAGTTCTCATGAGATTTTTCAAGGGTACTTGATCTCACCCTTTCTTTTCATTATTATGGCGGAAGCTTTGTGAAGATGTATTCAACTTAATTTTTCCTTTGGTTCTTTGAGAGGTGTCAAACCTTCTTCTCTATGAAGGCCTCTGTTTGCAACAATATTTTTTTGATGATACTGTCTTAATGGTAGCCTCGGTTAAGGAAGTTAAGTCTATCAAAGCTATTCTGGGAGGATATGAGAAATATTTAGCGTGATTGGTAGCCTTCGTAAGAGTCATATATTTTTTCTCAATACTTCTCTTCCTCTTCAAGAAAATTTTCCTGCTATCTTGAATTGAAAATTAGTGAGTCTCCTTGCATCCTATCTAGGCCTCCCACTTTGTGCAACTAAGGCTCTTGATTCTATTTGGCTCGAGGTTATTGAACATTTTAATTATAAGTCAGTTCAGTGGAAAGGTGTGTTGCTTAGTCAAGTAGGTAAGCTACAAATTATTTAAGCTTCCTTTCAGAATTTACTTGTTTATGCCTTGATCTTGTTTAAAGTTCTGGATAAGCTCAAGGAGAAGATGGAGTAGATTCCAAAGAACTTCCTCTAGGATAGCTCTTGGGAAAGGAAGATAATTCCTTTTTTGGCCTAGGATAAAGTGTGTAGACCTAAGAATTGGGAAGGCTTGGGAATCAGGAATATCATAACTTTTAATTTAGCTCTTTTATCCAAAAATACCTGGAGGATTTTCTTTGAGAATACTAGTTGGTCTTCCATATTAAAGAATAAATACCTTGATGAGTTTAGAAATGTTAGTGATATAATGGTGGCTGATAATATCCTTGTTGGGTCTTGTATTTGGAAGAATTTATTTCGACTTGAAAGGTTATCAATGAGGGTTCTATATGGATTTTTAGGGATGGTAGTTAGATTTTTTTTTGGAGGACGTTTGATGTGCTAATAGAACACTTAATGAATTGCAATGGGGATGTCCTTTCAAAGATTATTTCTTGAGGATTTTTGGTTGTTGGGTTGTTGACTACTTGTATGAGGGGAAGTGGAAAAATTTACTAAGTTTTGATCCTTCTTTAGCTCCTCTTCAAGTTTTCCTATTTAGAACTCATATTCATTCCCAACCAAAGTTTGATAGGATTTGGTATCCTTCTATGAGTGGGAGGTTTTCAGTCTCTTCGGATTTTGGTTTTCTTTATAAGAATACTAATCCTCCTCCTTTTGGATTAGTCTTTGGAATAAATTTTTAATTCCTAATATTAATATTATTTTTGCTCTTGGTTTAGAAGAAGGTCCTAACTATTGATAATTTATGTAAGCATGGGTTTTCCCTCCCCAATAGACGTGATTTTTGTGAATGCAATGTTGAAGATGCTTTCCATATCTTTCTTAATTGCAAGTTCTTAGAGGATGTGTGGGGCAGGTTCCTATCACTTTGGAACCTTGGCTGTCTATTTCTAGATTCCTTCAAGGAGTTTTTGGAGCAATTGGTGTGTCCCTATTCTAATCCTTCTCTTCAACTAATTCGGTCTTTGTTGACTCATATTTCTTGGGGGCTTTGGAAGGAGAGGAAAATTAAGGAATTTAGAGGGGAGAAGCTCAAAGAGGAGGTTGTTTTCCAAAAGATCCAGTGAGTTATTAAAGAAATTTTCATTACAGGTCTTCAAGATAGGCAGGTGGTTGGTCTAAAAATGTCTTGAAGTATGATTATGGGGTGGCTGCTACGTGGAAGCTTAACTCATATTTATCTTTCACTTTCAAATATATAAAAACACCTAGAGAGAATGTTGTTTGGAGAAGACCTCTTAAAGGGTGGATCGAAGATAATTTTGATGGGGTGACGAAGGGGAACCCTGGCCTACTGGGTGTGGGGGGTGTTAAGAGACGATGAGGAAAGACTTATAGAAGTGGTGGAACTCCCTTTGGGAACTCAAATTAACCATTTAGCTAAAGATGAAGTTGCCTTTAATGTCATTAAATTGGCATTTGAAAGGGGTTTTAAAAAAGTGTGGCTTGAGGGGGATTCACTTAAGATTATCAATTGTTTGCTAAATTTAAACCCCCCAGTTGGTCGATCGAGTCTCTTATTAATGATACCATAATCATGATAAATAATTTTGATGAAGATATGATTTCTCATGTGTTCAGGGAGGGAAGACAGTTGGAAAAATTTAATGCCAATAAAGAGGTGATTCTCTAAGATTTTCAAGTGTGGGAGGGGTACATGTATGTACCTCTAGAGGTCCTTCCCATGCACTATAATAATGCTAATAATGGAGTCAAAGGTTAGAAAGGATGGGAGGTTAATGATTTTAATTACCTGAATGCATGCTTTATGGGTGTTTTGAAGTTGCATACTAATTTCTAGGTTTGTGGTAGTTTGTTGTCTAAGAAGAGAAGTGAGCTCATGGTGAATATGGGAGGGGAATGAAATCTTTTTGAGCCACTATCTTATGAAGTCTTCGAAAGAAAATCAAAGGTGTGGAGTATTTTGGGAAAGGGTGGTCTCACCCCTTGTATGGAGATAATCCATGGGTATGAACATGAAGTTACAAAAATATTTGTGAGTGGTTGGAAGGAGAGAACATTGATTGTTTAGGGTGCCGAGTTTACTATTTTTAAGGAAATTATTGCAAAGGTTATTAGGCTCCAATTATAGGGAAGACAAATTTTCAAGGATAGGAAAACCAATGAGGAGGTATTGAACCATTTTTTCAAAGGGGATGAAAGAGAGAAGCTCGTAAAGCTGAATTCGTGAGGCTGAAAAAGAATGTCTATTAAGCCAATTTGGGCTTAAATTGCTGAGGTGATTGAGATACGTCACCCTTGACAATAGGTTTACTGCAATTTTGGGTGTTCATTCCAATTTTCTCAATCATTTTTTCCCTAAAATGTTGGTGCCTTTCCCTTTTTTCTCGCTTGATTCTCTAGAGTCTTATGTGAATCATAAAAACCCTACTATTATGGTTCTACATGAGGGTTTGATTTTTCTGATTATGGAGTATGTCAAAGAAAAATTTCCAATTAAACTTGTGAAAGAGAAAGAGAAAATTAAGAATAAGAAGTAGAAGAATTGTGTGTTTTTTGATAAGGGGTTTGATACTACGATGATTGAGGATGATGAGGACTGACAAAATCTGTAGTGACCCTCTCTTCTGCCCCCTAGCCTCAAATGGGAAGAAGAAAAGGAAAGCCCCCTCTAGAAAAGCTCTTCCTAGGAAGAGTCCTAGAAAAGTGCTCTCTTGGTTGGATGGGTTTTAGACAAGCGATGCGTATGATGGTGGTAGTGTCTAGCAAAGGGATAATTTGGAGGGTCCTAGGAGGCTAGTGTTAAAGGGAAAGAGAAGGTGGGTGAGAGTACTAACCAGGTGTAAAGGGAGGCTAGAATGGATGTTGGCCTCTCTCTTGTGATGGGACCAACTTAGAGTTCGACTGAAGGAGCCGAGATTGATCCTTTCTTAGAGGACTTCAACTACCTGATCAATGATAGGGAAGTGATTACTAATGTTTTATGGGTGGCAAGAGATAGTGTGAATGGAAGTTTCAAATTAATCGAGTGGTTCCTTAGGGAGCTTAAAAATATAATATTCAAATTTAGAGTCTGTAGGAGAAGTTTGCTAGTGAGGAGAAGGTTGTTGGTGAGGATAATGAACAGTCCTCATCTGGAGTGGATGATTTAAAGAAAAAACTTATGGATGTTGAGGAAGCTATTCATGATCTCAAAGTGGATTATGATAATTGCATTCAGGGAATTGAAAAGATGTTTCAAGATGTTAAATATAGCATGGAAAATCTCCTTAAGGTTAGCCAATTCTCCATTAAAAATAGCATGAAAACCTTAAAAATTCTAATTGAAATACTATGAGAATTGAGGGAAGAGAAGATGATTGATGGGAGCTCTACCATAAAAAAATGGAGCATCCAAGAAAGGAAAAATATAATATTGTGATGTTGGAAGTTGAGTAGGGTCCTAGTGCTCATACTTATTGCAAAAAGAAGAAGAACTTCGATGAGGAGAAGGAAGAGTTTTTGATGTTGGTTGATAAACATTATAAATATGAATTAGAGGTGGAAGACACCCTGAAGAATTTGAACTAGTCTACTATTTAGTTTCTTTTTGTTTTGCTTTGGTTTAGAAATTTGTGCTTTTTATTAGTTGTTGTTATACTACTAGTTGGATTTGTTTTATTTTTTTGTAGCAACATTTTATATTTTGGGGTTTTAGGTCCTTTATAAAAGCATGTTATTCCTATTAATCAAAAACTTCAGTTATAGGCTCACTAACTTACCTTTAAATATATTTTATATTTTTTGAATCTAATTATTAGAAGATATTTGCTACAACCATTAGGCTATTTCAATCATGATTTTTTATTAAAAATATGCATGTATATATTCTTTATTATTTTTCAAGTTGACATGTTAATACTATTTTCAACTAAACTCTTAGGTTTTAATGATTTTGGTATTATTCTTTCTTTACCATGGTACAAGTAAAACATATCATATCATATTTTTTAGAAGATATAATATAGATGTATTATCATATGATTAAATCTAACATTTCTTTATTTTAATCTTAAATCTATTTGATTCACTAAGAGAATTATATGTTCACAATGCCCTTGTAAAGCCAAATAGTCTATGTACAAAAAGGTTAAGTAGAAAAGACCATAATATCAAATACTCATACAAATGAGTGAATGAAATGTAAATATGCTCTTTATATATGTAGGACAAGAATGAAAAAGGAAGTTAGGAATAGAAGAGGTCCCTCTAAAAGTGGTGACACATGTGGGCACACTTGGAAAAAATGTGAGGACACATGTAATGCATTCATGAGTTGAGACAAAAAAGGAACTCACTAAGTGAGCTCAAGCACTAGTGTGAATACGACAACTAGGGAAATTTTAACTAGTTAAGTAAAAAAAAAATTCAAACTAGCACCCTCCTTAAGTGATATTTAAGGAGAAACCTAAACCTAAAATAATGTGTCCGAATAACTAGTCTTGGTGAGGTACCCATGTAGAATAAATCCTATCACAAACAAATAAAATAAGAAAACCTTATAGGAAAAAATAATCTCTCAAAAAGAGAACAAATACAAAAGGAGGAATAAAAATGATCTCCTAAGGAAAAATTACTTCACCCTAAGTATATGTTGCAACTTGAGATAATAAGGTGATGTTAAATTTTTATTGAAAATGTTTGCAACATGGTCTTGAGCAGAAAAAATCTCTAAGGAGATAACACCATCATGCATGAGCTATTGAATGAAATGAAAGTGCATATCAATGCTTGTAATATTTTGACACTCCATTGTATTGCAAGATGTGAACTTTATATTGGTTATCACACAAAATAATAGTAGGACGATTAGGTTGTAGACCACACTCTATAAGTTGTCTAAGCCATATAATCTCCTAGATAGAAAGTACTATTCCTCAATACTTAGCCTTAGTAAGTGATAATACGATAGTGTATTTCTTCTTGTAATACCATGTAACTAGACTAGAACCAAGGAAAAAGATAACCTAAAAGTGGGTTTCCAAGAGCCAACCTAGTTTGAGTTAGAAAAGCTTACTATATGGGAAGTTCTCGTTTTGTATTAAATGCCAAAATGTACTTAAAAATATTCTTGGATACCTTCCAATGAATCTTATGAGGATCATGGGAAAGTTAGGAGAAAATATCAATAGAAAAGGTGATAGTAGGATGAGTGTGGGTCAAATATTAAAGATTGCCAACTAACTATTTGTACAAAGTAGCATCAATAATAGGTGTGGTGCAAGTGACAATTAAGTTACACTAGATTGAAATGGGTGGGATTAGGCTTAAAATAAACCATGCTAAACCAATGAAGTAAGTCAATGAAATTCATTTTCTAGGATATGGAGATCCCCTCTATAGAATATATGACTTGAAAACCAAGAAAATAGTGTAGAATTTCGAGATTGGTCATCTCAAGTTTCTCCATCAAAATGTGTTGAATATATTGAAGCATGGATGAGGATCTAGTATTGAGAATCAAATCATCTACTTACAATACTATATCAAAATCTCATCTCCATATTTTTGAGTATACATTGTGTGATCTAAGTGGTAATGAGTGAAACCAGAAGTAAGAAACCATCAATCTTCTCATACCAATATTGAGGGGCTTGTTTGAGGCCATAAAATACATGTCAAACCCCAAAAACAAGTGAAGAGTCCTACATGAATCTTTGAGGTTGTTCTTGGATTAACCCACAATACTGTGTCCCACTTTTTGGCCAAAGTAGGGCATTGAAATCAACATTTTCACTAAATTTTCACTTATAAAACCTATAGCAACCAAACCATTGATAATTTGGAGATAATATGAACTAGCGATTTGTGAGGATTTGTGCATGGATTCCAATTTAAAAAAAAAAAAATTAGAAATAAATTGTGAATTTTTTACGTAAATTTTAATAACTTATTTTTTATACTAAAAAACACTTTTAAAAAGTGACATTTATGTCATCGCACATAAATTTTTTGGTTGAAAGGATAAGATTATAATTTTTAAAATCTAGATTTGTAACATCAATATCTAGTACATGAATATTTTTTTATAATATTTTGTTATATAGTCTTTTAATTAATTTTTAAGATAGAGTAATTATAATTTGAACATAGGTGTATATCGTTTTGTATAACTTGTTTTGTATGTATTGAAATGAATTTATTTATTTATAATCAAGGACATCAATACCAAATGCACACATATTTTTAGGAATTTTTTAATCTATTTTTCTAATTTTTCACATATGTGAAAAAATATTTTGATGCTTAGCAAAAAATATCCATTCACAAGAAATAAAAGAAAAATGTAATAATAAAATTAAAAATATTAAAAATTATAATTTTTGGAAAGCTTATAATAAGGGATACATACTTAAAAACATAATTTCTAAATTAATTTATTTGACCCCTCAAAAGGTAAAGAAAATGTGGTTTTTTTGTCAACATTTTGATAGGTGCGAAGGAGACTACATTGTGGGTATGATTTAAGACTAGAGGGGTTCTATCCAAGGGGGTATTATCTAACCCTCTTCAATTAAAACCCTTTATATGGAACCCCTTAGGGATTAAATCATTACTTTTTCTAAATAATGTGATTTCAAACAAAATTCAATATTTCCCAAGTTTGGGAGCCATTAATGTGGGATTACCCGCCTTGTAGATCTCATCATGAATATCATTGTATAAGAAATAAGACTTCACATTCATGTGGGAATGTGACCATATTTTAGATGGAATAATAGAAAGGACAAGGTGTATAGAATCCATCTTGGCTATAGGGGAAAAAGTCTTGAATTTTTTAATACCCTTAGCTATAACATGAATCTTGTACCTTTCAATAGAACCATTGATTGCATACATGCATAATACACCCACTTGCACCAAACCATTTTTATTATATTAGGAAGAGATATCAATCCTATGTGTTATTCTTCACCAAAGTGTAGGAGTTTATGGTGAACTCCTCAAACACCCCAGGATCACCTACAAGACAAAATAACTTTCATAAGAGAGAAATGGTAGAAATATCATGCTATCATTAAGATGCAAGAATTCCAAATTGAATATGGAAAATTACATATGATGCCTTGCTTACATAGGAAAGTTGAGGAATATGATTAGACAAGATTATGAAAGGTGTTTTAATCCTATCACACGAGACAACTAATTCCTAACAACCTCAATGCAAATATTAAATGCATGAGAATTATTAAATGCCTAGATAACTAATGGCTCCATTATAACTAACTTCAAGAAATGACAACTAGGAAACTTAGATCCTAAGTAAAATTATAATAATGTGAATAGATCCTCACTAATAATTAGTTGGGAAATAACCCTATTCACACCAACACAAAGAAGAATGCTCCTCTATCACAACAAAATGCCACTCTAGAATAATAAAAAATAAATATAGATCAATAGATATAGAATGAATCAAAATACCAGTACCAAAAATATGTGAGTGAGATAAAAATTCATATGGTCACCAACTAAAGGTCAAACCTCTTGAACAATATTAGAATTCCATCTAAGAAAAATACAAGTTGGCGGAGGTGGAGGTGGTAGTGGAAGATACAAACATCAAATGGAGTATCCTCAAGTGCTAAGGTATCCTAATGTGATGAAGAAGGCATAGTAGGTAGTGATGAAGAAGTAGATGGAGGATACATCTTTGTGAAGAAATCATCAAACTAGACATCTTGTTGAAAGTGGACATCTCTAGTGGTTGGATCAATCAATTGATAATCCTTCATATCCTCATAATAGCCAAAGAAAAAGAATGGTTGACTCTTTTTATCTATTTTATTATGTTAACCATCTAGTATGAATTACCAAGCCTCACTACCAAATACCATGAAGAAGGAAACATCAAGCTTGATATTGGACCAAGCCTCCTTTGGAGTGATATTTTGAACTATCTTATGGTGAGTACAATTTTGAATATAGTTGACATAATCGACTTATTTATCCAAAAAGGATGGGGCCATAAACCATGAGTAAACTATACAATTTTTGATCTACTTTGGTGGTTTACTCTTTCCTTCATTTACACCATTCTATAGAGGAGTGAGGGAACCGAATATAGATGATGTATTTCATGCTTAGTACATTAATCCTTAAAGGTTTGGCTCGAATATTTCCCCCATTATTTATAGAATATTTATTGAATATAAAAACCTAATTGTTTCTACACAGACACATTGAATGTCTAGAAAATGGTGAAGAAATCACTCTTGTACTTTAGAAATTATTCTCATGTGTGAGGAGATTAATCATTAATAAAGGTGAGAATATATTTGTCTTCAAAAAAGAGGGAGTTGGAAATGCCATGAGACCATTATGTTTCAACTCAAGCAAGGTTGTAACATAATGAACCTCACCCTTAGGAAAGTGTTTCTATGATGTTTTCCAAGGATAGAACCTCAACAAAATCCCTTTGTACATGAAACATGCTATTTTTCTTCCAAATTTAATTAAGTATTTTCAGCATATTTAAATATGGTTAATACTAAAGTTTAACAAAATTTACAATCTAAATAAATCTAAATAACAATGTACACTTAAATTTGATAGTTTATAAGAACTCTAAAATAAATAATTAACATAATAAGTTGAATAACACAACTACATGATTCAATCAAATCAATACCATAATCATAATATTTTCAATATATTTTAATATAATGGTTTTCAAAATTTATTTGAATCAAAGCACTTGGAAAGGTCACTCTCACCCTAGGAAGATTGTTGGAAAATTTCAATATTTGTCCAAATAATCAAGTTACGACTTTAATGGATGGGATACAAGGCATGGAATACTACAATATGAAAATCTGAAAATTATATGCAAATATGAAATTAGGTGACCTTAACATGGAATTACCATGATTAGATCCATCTTTTCTATGATGCTAAAAAGCAACCAACATAATATGCTTATCAATACTACCTTATGTGAATTTATAACAACAAAAAATAAATCACAACATCACCATAAAATAGCAACAAAGAGGTACACATTAGCAACATAAAAGGCACCACATAACATTAGATTTACATGCAAAAACCATTTATGGGAAAAAAACCACCAAGAAGAGAGGCCAAGTATGCATTATCTTCAAATAAGTGATATTAAAATAAATCCACTTACATTTTCCGCTTTGCCTCCAACATGGAAATGCCTATGCACCTATGAAAAACCTCTTTATGCTCCAATTTGTCTTTGTTCTTGTAGAGTAACTCTACATTCAACAGTTCCTCTTTAATTCCACATCCAAGGAGTTGGTTGTATAGAATTGCGAAGAGGTCTTAAGCACAAAACATGGCATACAAAGATCACTCTTCAATCCCAAAGTCCTCCTCAAAATTTGAAAGAACATTAATTTTGGCTACAATACTTTCTCTCCAACTTGGGTGCTTAAACTTGGAAATTAAACATTACATTAAATGCAACAAAATATGAAATACTAAGATACACCCGTTTCCTCTTTCCAAGTGCCCACTTGGAGAAGCCCACTAGTCACACATTTTTCCATTTTAGTTGTCTTTTACCATCCATTCTAGGTGTCCACAAGTGGGGAAAATTGATGGTTGGAAGTTAAACTGAACACAAATCTATCTTTCTATTATTTCATTACTATCTTCCAAATCAACCAACACCCATTACTAGAAATAGAGAGGAATTAATACAAAGAAAAAGGATAGTAAGAAAGGTTTCACTACCTTGTCTTTTACAAAGGAAGTAAAACAAAGGAAACTACACAACAAATAATATTTATTTTTCAAAGGAATGTGAAACTTTTTAAGCTCTGATTGAACTCTTTTCAAATATTACACTTATTCTTGCACAAAAAACTACAAACACCACATTTGCCTTGGCTAGAGGTAGAAATATAGAGAAAAGACAACAAGGTTTCAACTACACCATGCATAAATGTTTTTTTCTAGAATTCATCTAGAGGCTGCAACTATAAAAAAAATTCCCATTATGATCTTCCCTCTCCCATATTCTATGCCCCTAGTAACTGCTTCTTTTTCCTATGCTAATCATCCCACCACTTGCATTCGATGATCTTCCTTTTTCTCTTCTTTCAAATTGCTAGTGTATAAATTGTTTTATTCATTACACTGAACACAAATATGCCTTTCTACTATTTCATTACTATCTTCTAAATTGACCAAACCCATTACTTAAAATAGAAAGGAATTAATACAAAGAAAAATGACAATAAGAAAGGTTTCACTACCCTGTCTCTTGCAAAGGAAGTGCATAGGAGAGAATTTGTACCCCTTACACTTTATAAACCTAAGGAGAAGGCTTAATTCCACCTAAGTCCACTATTCACATCCCACTTGGCACCTACTTTATGTGTCGGTGGGGGTGTTTCTGTCAGGGATGCCTGTACTACGCACATACATCTGCACGAAGCGCTTATGTCCCTGGAAGATTCCTATGGTTGGAGTCTACAGAGATGTTACATTTCCTATTGGAAGTAGAAGTGTAATGCCCCTCTTCGGCTGGCCGACCCGAATATGGCCGTTTTTCATCTCCTTCCTTCATATTCTTCAATCTCTCATCCATTCTCAAGTTTGGATTTTTTTTTGCAAGATCGTTGGAGCACTCTCTCCATTCCATTCATTCACTTCAAGCTTTGTAGGAACACTTCACACTTCATAAAAAAAATCCACTACTCTATCAATTCGATAGTGCAAGCACAGGACAAATGCCATTGCAACAGAGGCTCGAGTTCCTCTCATTTTCTCCTCCACTAGCCTTGAGTGCTTTGGATGAAGGTGGTAAGATCCTCTTATCTTCTCTATCGTTTTGGTTGAGTAAGCATGTACTATTTTGTAGTGTCTTTTTTTTACATATCTTGTATTCCCTTCATTATCATATTTCTATCATGGCAAACTTGGCTGTCTGTGGAGGTGGAAACACCAAAATGGGGGTTTGACTAAGGTAGACCCCTAAACAGCCCCAACATTTTCCCATTTTCTATGTGTAGGTGGAGAGATCTTGGAGCAAGTTGGTGAGAAGACAATTGTGCTAAATTGTCTTTGTCACCTTTGCGGTAATCAATTTCCTTTATCACATTCGTCTATACATTTCACTCTTCTTAGTATTATTCTACACTTCCCAAAACTCTTAAACTAAGTTGTTAGCCCTTTTTTAGAGCTTAAACCTCGTCTCTCTGGTTTTATGTCCATATGGATGCTAGTGCACCTGTGAGATGCCAATGTGCCACGTTGTCATCCCAAAATTGCACTTACTTCCTATGATAGAAAGCTACTTGAGATGCAGAGTTGACTCTGAAGATCAACTCGCCTAGTCTCCTTTCCACTCTCAGGTTTGCAAAGTGATCGAAGGACCCCATAGTTCTCATCATTCTCATCCCCCTATCTCAACCTTCCTTTAAACTAAGGTAAGTTAGGGAAGCCTTACCGCTCTTGGCCTTTCATGACCTGGGGCCTTGTAGTGGTTGGTCCCCCTCTCTTACATTTTTGGTGAACCCAACGTGAACCAACGTCTACCCATTTGTCAGTGTCCTAGGCCTTTTCTCTTATACCTTTTGGTCATTGCAGATTTATGCATTGTGAGGGTTTATGAGCATCACAACCCTGTCTACAACCTCTGGGTACATAGTCAGAAGAATTCTGTGACACCTTCCGATGGAGAAGATGAAGGTCTCTTCTAATTTCACTATCGACCTTTTCTCTAGTTCTGTAATTGGTCTATCTATGCAGGAGCATGTATCGTGAGGTGAATCTAGATTCCTTGATGAAACTGATCACATCCCTACCCCTCTTGCATCACTGACCTCCTCATCCGTAGATGAGCATGAGGCCGTCCATATCCCTTTTGAATATTTCATTAGCCTTAGTAAAGGGTTGGGTGCATTGGAAAATCACCTCGAAGGAAACCTGAACCTAGCTAGGGCTACTAAAGTGATTAGTGAAATAAGATATATGGTAGGAAAAGACCAAATAGGTGTAGAAATCTTGGCTAGTATCACTGGTCTGGCTGAGGCATGTGCCCGTTTGAACCATAGTTAGATGGTATGAGGTGGCCTCTTTGAGGAACATGAGAGGTAGCTATAAATGTTGATGCCTCCTACATCTATATACATGGCTGATGCAGTCCCTTCGTTCAACGTACCCACCACTTCCAAAAATTATGAAATTTTCAAAGTAAACATAAACCCTTTAGGTTTCCTCTTCACCCCTTTTGTTGCCTATGGTGGTGGAGGATTTGATGGGATGATCGGTGGGGGCTTGGGTGGTGGAAAATTTGGAAGTGGAGGTGGTATGGGCAAAGGTGGTTTTGGCGGAGATCATGGTGGTGGCCTTGGAAGTGGAGGTGGCTCTAGCAGAGGTCACACTGGTGCCGGTGGCATCGGTGGTGGCTCTATCGGTAGTCACGACAGCAGTCTACGCGGTGGATCTGGTGGTGGTTCTTGTGGTCCTATGCCTTCTAATGACCCTATTCTAAATACCCTTCTTCAGAATATGGGAAAGATGCAGAACCAGTTGGTGAACCTTTCCCAAGCCTTGAATCAGCCTATTTTCTAGCCCTTCTTCCAACACAACTAGTTGTCGGTTGCAATTATAAACACTCCTTTCCATCAAGGGATGGAGATTCCTAAATTCAAGAAATACGGTGGTAAAGGGAACCCATAGACACACGTGTCCACCTTTAATGCCTTGTGCACAAATTTCTTCCATCATGACACATTGATGGAAAAACTGTTACCCTGATCCGTCAAAGATACAACACTTGATTGATATCGTTCTTTGCCCAAAAATTCCATATTTATGTTTGATCAGCTTGTGAACCAGTTCCTATGATGGTTCCAAGCCAATATCAGACCAAAGATGACCTTCTCTGACCTTGTTTGGTGCAAACAAGGGGACAATGAGAAGATTATGGACTTTATAGCATGATATCAGTCACTCTTTTCACAAATATCATACTCACTACCTAACTCTTATGTGTAGAAGGTGTTCATAGGAAACTTACAAAGGCCTTGGCAAGAGAAGTTTGCCCTTATAAAATACCCTTCTTTTGTGCATGTATGTGAAACTTTACGAGAGTACCAATAGACAGTGGTTCACTTCGGGGGTCCTCCCTCGTGCTCCTATCCTGAAGGGAGGTCTGTCATATCAATCTCTTGAAGAGGTAAACTTGTTACAAATTTAGTAGCCGTTGTGGATAACAATAGCCTTAGACGCGACCAAAATTTTACAAAGATATCAAAATCTTATTCTTCCATCCTGCATGTCATTGAAAGATAAGATCCTTAGCCTACCACCCCCTAAACCAGTTAGGGAACCATATCCTAACTACTATGAAGAAAATACATATTGTCAGTACCATTAAGTCAACAAATAGGATACCGAACGCTGTATGCACCTGAATCATGAGATATAGGACCACATCAAGGATGGTACTATTCATCTTGATGGAAACAAGCAAAACATGAAAAAATCAGTGGAAAAAGCTAACAATGAATTGTAGATATACACAGACCCATTTCCATCACATTCTTCTAACATGATTATCAATCCCTCTGATTTTGTTTCTTACCCCGAGGTGTATGTTAACATGGTTATGGTTACTCCCTCTCCTCATCTTGCGACTAGTTCGCTGGATGTAATGTTCACTTCACAAGATCTGCTAGCAAATGATAAACCTTCTCCACTTTACATTCCCGCTCACCTCAATGGTAAAATTGTGACAAGAGTCTTAGTTGACCTCGTGAGTAGAGTGAATGTCATCACAAAGGAGACATTACTCTTGAACTCCCTTCAAAGGGAGGAATACGAAAAAAACAAAATTCATCATCCGTACGCATGATGGACTTTCTCTTAAACCTTATGGATCAATAACATTGCCCATCTTGGTTGGACCTAGGAATGTAGAAATGGTCTTTGATGTCATTCCCGAGTCAAACCTATTCAGAGTGAAGCTAGGCATACCTTGGCTAGCTTCCATGGATGAAGTCCCCTTCATAATTCATAAATACCTTAAGTTTTCCCATGAAGGTGTTGTGCACATGGTGCATGATACTAGATACTAGCCAGTGGTATCTCATGAGGGATACTCATTGGATCACTTTTGGCCTACTCCAATCAGTTCGCTCCCACAAAGAACAAACCTAGTTTACAAGAACTATGTGAAGTATAAAACTGGAGGCAAGGGACTGCCAAAATTGAACCTTCCTATAGCAGAGTAGCCAACTACCTCCTCTTGAAAGGGAAAGGAGAAGCTCGCTCCCTCTCAGGCTGACTCATCTACTCCCCTTTCTTTTGAAGAGTATTGGATGAACAATCTTGGGCTTTACCCATTGAGTTCGATGATGCCTCCTTGGAAAAAGCCCAAGATTAGGATATCAAATCTCCCTAATGGGTCCCCTAGACCTTGGTACTATCTGTATGGCAAAAAGAGAGGCTCGTGAAGAGAATTTTCCCTGCAACATCTTCACGTCCCCCCAAAGGGAAAGAGGCCCACCACTAAGGTGTTGGAGTCAATTCCTCCTATCATTTTTGAACCTGCTCCTCCTGTTCCCATTTAGGAGTCTTTCCTTCCATTGGAAGCATTTATGGAGGACACTCCCATGGCTAAGCATAAATCTGTTGTCCCTTCGCAAGCTCTGGCTTGTAGTTTGAAGATT
This sequence comes from Sequoiadendron giganteum, assembly GCA_007115665.2. Taxonomy (NCBI): domain Eukaryota; kingdom Viridiplantae; phylum Streptophyta; class Pinopsida; order Cupressales; family Cupressaceae; genus Sequoiadendron; species Sequoiadendron giganteum. The sequence goes on from CM021101.1 coordinate 773,470,380, forward strand.
CATAGGAACTACCTTGCACACGAGTGCAAGCATCGGTGAAAGGCTCTCCTAGCTGAGAAATCCTACTTGTAGAAGAAGGAGGAGATGACCAGACCCCTTGATGTGTCCTCCTCTCTCCCCCCTCCTATCCCTATCTAAACTAACTTTGTATCGATTTCGGCTTCCGCTATGAGCGCACATGCACCTAGAAAGGTGCAGGTGTTTATCGCTCCTTCTACGGAGCTGCCTCTACTCACTTACATTTCAGATGTCTCACCTTTCCCAAAGCAAATGGATATGGTTAATACTTTGGTGGTATCCACTGCGGTCCTTTCCTCTTCTCCCTCGACCCTCCTTACTTCATCTATGGGGAGTTCACCTCCTCCAACGAAGAAGGTAGAGCATGGTCCCTCTAGTAGTGAAGGATGTCAGAAGATCCCACCTTCTCTGAAAGGTGGCCTCAAGTTAACTTGTTCTGTCCTAGTGATAAAACTAGTCTTGGCCTCTCTTGATTTTTTCACCTCTCCCGAGTCTCTCGGTGAGCCTAGCGGTCAACCTTGGGTGCAAAATGCTTCATCCACTGAAGTGAGACATGAAACTCTTGTTAAGTGCATGTTTAACTCAGTGGATGAAGTCCCAAACTTTTCAATAATCTTCGTGAAGTCATTGACCTTAGACCCACAAGAGTTGAGTGACTAAGACCTCACAGGTCCCTCTACCTTGGCCTTTGTTGTGAGAGGATTGAAAGCTCCTCCCCTTAACATTACACCATTGTAGGCTTATCATCCTTCCCCTTATGATAATCTAGAGTGGGAAGCTAATGAACTCCTGGTCGACTAGTGTTAGGGGGAGACCCTCTTCTTGATATTTAGATGAGATGTGTGTGTGTGTTGTGACATGTTCCCTCGTGATCATGCTATATGTGCCTAGATGAACCTCATCAGCCCTGTTGGTGCTTGGACATATGTGTGGTGTTTGTGTTGTACACCTTCCTCTATATGTATCTTCACTCTTCCATGTTTGTGATTGAATTTCAATAAATTAGAGGCGATGCAAAACATCAGGAGCGTTTAGGCCTCCTTCCATGTTGACCCAATTTTTTATTTTACTTTTTCTTTCATGCATTCTTCCTGCTGTAGTTGGGGATTGATGATATTTCATATTGTACTACAATTACCTACTATTTATAAATAAAGGTAGATCTGACCCCACAAAACTAGATCCACCTGTGCCCTTTGTGTGTTATCTCTTTTCTTTTACCTTCCTCTTTATATTTCTCTCTTCTTATCTTGATTGTCCCTTTCATGTGTTACAACATTACTTCTACATTATTTGGTCCTTAGAAAACACATTCGTTGCCAAATGAATCTTTTTTCGAAGACCCTTCATGCATTTCTTTGCTAGAATTGTATTCTTAACCTGAAACCCTAACAAAACATGTTTCCTTCATCATGGGTTCATAAAGAAAGGACTTGGAAACCTTCCTTCAAAGCCAGAATGGTCTTAGTCTTCCCCTCGTGTGGGCGCATATCCTTCATTTTGAATTCCTTCATGAAGTGAACATCTTTCAAAAGGATTCCTTGATGATGAATGGATTCGAGAAAGAAGAAATCAGCTTTCGAACAATGCATCCCTTGAGTGGACCCCTCCCTTTCACATTGTTCCCAAGGGACCCCTTTGAATGTTCTGTGCAAAATTCTATGGTGTCTAGCCTGGGGGTAGCCCAACTAGACCAGTTTCAAATGATTGTGTCTAGCTCAGGGATAGCCCGACTAGATCGGTCTTACTTCTTCGTGTCTAGTCTAGGGTAAACTCAACCATACCTACTTTGCATCCTTATATCTAGCTTTGGGGAAGACTGAATTGACTTCACTTTTCAAATAGTGCATCCCTTGAGTGGATCATCCTTCCTTTTGAAGGTTTCTTGAGGGACCCCTTTGAAAGTCTTACAACTTTGTGATGGTCTGCATGACTGTTCGTTCACTGGCCTGCGCACCTGCTTCTTGACATGTTCTATCTGTGGGAAAACATGTCACCATCTTTAAATCTATGAAGTCCCCTTTGCTCGGTCTCCTTCATGTGAGAGTTCTTGAAGGATACCTCCCTTGCAAGATCGTGAGCTTGTGAGGCGCTTTCGTTCTTCAGCTTTATAGTTTCGTAAAACTATGAAGTCCTTTCCTACACTTTCGAGTTTGCTAGACCATGCTTTGCTCCCTCATCAATTTAGGTATACATCTCTTACTTCCTTAATAATCTACTTTACCAAATCACTCGTCAATATTTGTGCTCACTAAAGTGGGGGAAAAATGTATAGGAGCGAATTTGCACCCCTTACACAAATTCCCCTTTACCTCCTTACACTTTAGAAAACCTGAGATGGAGGATTAATTCCACCTAAGCCTACTATTAACATCCCACTTGGTGCCTACTTTGTGTGTTGGTGGAGGCATTTTTGTAAGTGATGTCCACATGATGCTCAAATGTCCACGCAACACACTTACGTCCCTAGAAAATTCCTTTGGCTTGAGTTTGCAGAGACGTTACACTTCCTATTGGAAGATGAAGTGTAATGCCCCTCTTTGGTTGGATGAATTGAATATGGTAATTTTTCATCTCCTTCCTTCATATTCTTCAATCTCTCATCCATTATAATTTTTGGAAATTTTTTTGCAAGATCATTGGAGCACTCTCTCCATTCCATTCATTCACTTCAAGCTTTGTAGCAACACTTCACACTTCATAGAAAAAATCCTCCACTCCATCAATCTGATAGTGTGAGCACATGAAAAACACCATTGCAGAAGAGGCTTGAGTTCCTCTTATTTTCTCCTCCACTAGCCTTGAGTGCTTTGGATGGAGGTGGTAAGATCCTCTTATCTTCTCTATCGTTTTGGTTGAGTAAGCACGTACTGTTTTGTAGTTTCTTTTTTTTATGTAGGTTGTATTCCCTTATTTATCATATTTATATCTTGGAAAACTTGGTTGTTCGTGGAGGTGGAAACACCAAAATGGGGGTCTGACTGAGGCAAACCCCTAAACAGCCCCAACATTTTCCCGTTGTTTTGTGTGCAGGTGGAGAGATCTTGGAGCAACTGGCAAGAAGATTATTGTGCAAAATCATCTTCATCACCTTTGCAATAATCTATTTCCTTTTTCACATTCGTGTATACATTTCACTCTTCTTAGTCTTATTCTACACTTGTCGAAACTCTTAAACTAGGATGTTATCCCTTTTTTAGAGCTTAAACCTCGTCTCTCTCGTTTTTTGGCCGTACGAATGCCTGTGCACCTATGAGATGCCAGTGCACTGCACTATTGTCCTAGAACCGTGCTTTTGTCCTATGATGGAAAGCTACCTAAGATGCAAAGTTGACTTTGAAGATCGACTCGCCTAGTCTCCTTTCAACTCTCGGGTTTGCAGAGTGATTTAAGGACCCCACAGTTCTCATCATTCTCATCCTGCCTATCTTAACCTTCCTTTAAATTAAGGTAAGTTAGGGCAGCCTTACCACTCTTGGCCTTTCGTGACCTAGGGCCTTGCATTGGCTGGTCCCCCTCTCTTATAGGAAGTAAAACAAAGGAAACTACACAACAAATAATATTTATTTTGTAAAGGAATGTGAAGCTTTCTAAGCTCTCATCGATTTTTTTCAAAAAATACACTAATTCTTGCACAAAAAAATACAAACACCACATTTGGCTTGGATAGAGGCAACAATACAAAGAAAAGACAACAAAGTTTCATTTGCACCATGCGAAGATGCTTTTTTTTGGCATTCATCTAGAGGCTGAAAATGAAAAAACCATTCCCATTGTGATTTTCACTCTCTCCTCTTCTACACCCCCTAATAACTGTTTATTTTTCCTACATCAACCATCCCACCACTTGCATTTGATGATCTTCCTTTTTCTCTTCTTTCAAACTACCAATGTATAATTGTTTTTATTCATTCGTCCTTGCCTTCCTACCCCATGTAGTGTTGAGAATGTCTCCTTTTTCATCCTCAAAGTTACCTTCAAATCAACACAGGCCTACATCATAACACCACACCCCTTATTTCTAAGATGAAACCGAAATTTAGGAATAAATACTTGAAAAACAAAAACACCAAACCAAAAAAAGGAAATAAAAACTCCATAGGTTGATGCTCTTACATTAGGCTCCCCTGGAGATAGACAAAATCATGAGATCTTGCTCATGAGGTCATGAATGCTATGATCATAGTTGGATATCTTAGCAATTGATAACCAAGTGGCATCCTCCAAAGGTGATCCTTCCATTTAACCAAGTACTTGAAATGTTCCTTTCCTTGGGTCTTCTTCAACAGTTGTTTCTCCAAGATACATTCAATGTTAATTAGATCTGACTTGGTCACTTGTTCCCAACTCAGAATCAGATCCATTTAGACTACTCTGTCAATTTCCTCACCTTTGTAGGGATAGAGATCAACCAAATTGAATATGGGCAAGATATCCATATCAGAAGGAAGATCTATCTCGTAAGCATTGGCAATTTTTTTTCTAACAACCTTACAAGGACCAATCTTCTTCATTTTTAGTTTTTCGTATTCCCCTTTTGGAAATATCTGCTTTCTAAGATGAGCCAAAATGAGATCATCAACCTGAAAATGTACTTCTCTTCTCTTCTTATCAACATATTGTTTGTACTGCTGGTTTCTTTCCTCAATTTATAATTTGACCTCTTCATGAAGGTTATGGATAACTTGGAAAAATTCCTCACCATATACACTTCTCTATAAACTACCAAGATCTTTGAGTTCAAATACACACCTTGGATGCATACCATAGGCAATATAAAATGGGCTCAAACCTGTACTCCTACTTGGAGAATCATTAGACACAAAATTAGCTTGTGCTAAATCCATATCCTAGTTACCTGGTGTGTTTCCAACAAGGCACCTCAACCCAAAATTCTATTGACTACTTCTATTTGACCATCTGTTTGGGATGGTACAATGAAATAAAAATTAGATGGGTGCCTGAATTATTCCAAATCATTCTCCAAAAGTGACCCAGAAACTTAGTGTCTCTATCAAGTACTATACTCCTAGGTACACCATGCAATCTCACCACTTCTTTGAAAAACAAGTTAGCTATATTATTGCATCACTAGTATTATTGCAAGGAATGAAATGAACCATTTTTGAGAACCTATCCACAACTACAAAAATGGAATCATTGCCTCTTTGAGTTCTAGGTAATCCTACTACAAAATCCATACAAAATACCATGGTCTATGTGGCATAGGTAATAGTTGGTACAAACTAGTTTTTATGACTGTTTCCTTCTACATGCTAGCATACTCTACATCTCTCCATGTACCTCTTCGCATTAGCCTACATTCATGGCCAATAATAGTGTGTAAGATATAGGTAAGTTTCATCTTGTCGAAAATGTTTTTTCCAGAATACCACAATGCTTCTCCTTCAAGAGATTCTTTCTCATTGACCCCCTAAGAATGCACAACTGATTAAATTTGAACAAAAAACCCTCTTGCAACATAAAATTAGTCAAAGGTCCTCTATCTCTACTGATATGATTGTTGAAAGCTTCATATGCATCTTTGAAATCTAGATCAATTACATATAACTCCTTCAAGCTCTCAAATGAAACACTCTTTGCCTAAATATCCTATAACAATAAAATTATTCTACTTAATGCATCGAAAATATTGTTTTCTTGCCCACTCTTATGCATCAACATAAAATTAAAACTTTGAAGGTACTCCACCCACTTTGCATGCCTTTGATTCAACTTGTGTTGGGCATTAATAAACTAGAGTGCATGGTTATCTATGTAAACAAAAAAATCTCTGGGAAGTAAGTAATTCCTCCACTTCTTCAAGGATTGCACCAATGCATAAAATTCAAGGTCATAAGTTGAATATTTATTCTTACCATAATTTAGTTTTTCACTAAAATAAGCAACTAGTTTACCTTCTTGACTTATAACAACCATATTTCTAAGCCACTAGAATCACATTCCACTTGAAAGACTTTGTTAAAATTAGATAACACAAGTAGAGGTTGTTCAGTAACCCTCTTTTTTAAAATTCTAAAACATTTTTCAGCCTCCCGAGTTCATTAAAACTACTTTTTGTGGCATTTTATAGTGTCAAGTATAGGAGAAACTATACTAATAAATTTATTGATAAAATTTCTATAAAAACTATCAAGTCCATGAAAAATTCTTACCTCATAAACACTCCTAAGTGTTGGCCAATCAACAATGGCCTTAACCTTCTCCTTGTCCATCTTCAATCCCTCTCTAGATACCACAAAACCTAAATATACTAATTCAATATTCATAAAGGTATACTTCTTGATATTGATCAAAAACTTCTCCTCATGCAACCATGTCATAAACAACCTTAAGTGTTGTAGGTGTTCTTCCTTAGACCTACTAAAAACTAGTATATCATGTAAATAAACTATCACAAATTTCCCTAGGAATGATTTTAGGACTTCATTCATAAGCCTAATGATATACTATCACAAAGTTTCCTAGGAATGATTTTAGGACTTAATTCATAAGCCTCATAAAAGTAGTAGTTAAATTTGTAAGCCTAAAGGGCATAACCAACCATTCATAGAGACCATCATTGGTCTTAAATATTATCTTCTATTCATCCCTAGGTCTGATCCTAATCTAATGAAAACCACTTTTCAAATATATCTTTGAGAAATACATAGAACCACTCAAACATTCCATTAAATCATCCATCCTTGGAATATGAAACCTATATCTAATGGTAATCTTATTTATTGATTTGGAGTCCATACACATTCTCCATTCACCTTCTTTCTTGGGCACTAGGACTATTGGTATAACACAAGGGCTAAGACTCTCCCTTATTAATCCTTTTTTCCAGTAACTCTTCAACCCACTTTTTAATATCCTCATTTTCCTTGGGAGTCAATCTATATGTAGCATTTTTTCGTAGGCTAGCCCATGGAACAAAATCCATATAGTGACTAATGCTCCTGATTGAAGGCAACTCATTAGGAAAATAAACTACCCCAATATCCATATGTTCTTTCAATACGTCTTATATCTCATTCAGTAAGTCATCCAATTTAGTAGAGATTAGTGCAACCTTAGGCTTGAGTACCAATGCATATCCCGCTTCTTCTTTCTTCATAACACATACAAATTATTTACCACTCACCAACATAACCCTTCTACTACTACTCTTCTAATTGTCCACTTCCTCTCCCTTTAAAGGTAACATTGTATGTTTTGACCATCCTTCTAAAAAGTGTTAAGTATTGTTTCTTCCATCATGTATGGATTTCCTATCAAATTTCCAAGGCCTACCAAGAATCACATGGAGAACATCCATGGGAATAATATCACACATAATAGTGTCCTTATAACTACCAATTTGATACTCTATTGAGATCTGCTCATTGACCAACAATTGATGCCCTTTTTGCAGCCAAGAAACTTGATATGGATTAGGATGTTTGATTCTAGTAAGAACTAGTTTTCCCACCATTTCAACTGACATAAAACTATCAATACTACTATTGTCAATAATAAGTTTGTAGCATTTACCTTTAGCCTTGGTATTAGTCTTGAACAAGGCTCTCCTTTTCATTGGTTCTTGACTTTCCTTTGGTGGCTTCGATAGTGCTCAAAGACTCTCGCGTCCCAAGTTCTTCTAAGTGATGAGAAGGTGATCCCAAACTCTCTTGGTCTTCTTGCACAATCTGATTACTTCTCTCAAACCTTGTGTGACCTTCTTGTGGAAATTTAAAACACTCTAAACCTTTGTGACCATACTTGTTACACTTTAAACACTTTCCTGGAAAGCCTCTTCCTCTTCCTTGGTAATCACCTCTTCCAAATGGTCTCCCTCCTCTATTTTGAAAAACTCCCCCCTCCGAATTGGCTTCTCTATTGGAAGTAATTAATTCTTCACCTTTATTGTGTCATTGTCATCTATTAGAGTGTTATCGGGTAAAAGCACAAAGCTATGTCACACTTTCAGCCAACATATCAGCACAACTGAATTTAAGTATTTCTAACAAAAAATCAATTTTCGTCAAACATATGACCTAGTGAGATTCATTCTAGCTCAGTTAGATACTTCCACAATTTATTCAACTAAAATTGTTGGCTAAAAGTATATGGAGCACCACTTTGAGTCCAATTTACCAAAAAATAAAAATTATTTGAAAAACTTGAAGTTTTAATAACTCCTCCTCATGTAAATAACATTTTAAAAAAAATGTAAAAATACCCTTTTGTAGATCCATAAGTATAGTTTTCAAAAATATATTTATTTTAATAGTTTAATTATTATTATTATTATTATTTTTATTTATACTAAAAGTAGGTTATCAAAAAAAACATATTAGGTTGATTACCATGCCAAGGAAAAATACTAAAGCTTATTAAAAAAAATTGAAAAAAATATGATGCACTAGATAAAAGAATCTATTTCAAGATGGTATAATTTTTTTTCCATTTTAGATAAATATTTAATATGAATGTTGACATCCGATGGAAATAGTTGTTTTTAATTCACACACATTTTAATACTTATATACAAATATGTATTTATCAAAATTAGAAAAAAGTATATCCATGCACTAAAGTTTCAAGTTATAAATACACACAAAAAAATTGAAAGAAAAAAAATAAAATTTACTATAAAAAGATTGACGTCCCGTGCAACTTCATTTTTCAGCATTTTATCAGCGACTAAATTATAGTGTTAATTTATGAAAAACTAGTTTAAAATAATTTTTTAATTTCTTATAAAAAATACAAACATAAAATATACTAAAAAATAGATATTTTACTAGTTTACATCATTTAAAAATTTAAAACATATATGCTACTTTTTAGTGATTCAAGTTTAAAAGTTGGATCAACATTGGCTATTTCCTTTATAAAGTGTGACACAACTTTGTGCTTTTACCCTATCCTCTTCCTCTCACTCCTCTTCCTCTACCTCTTCATTTCTTATTTTTATTTCTCATAAGATTCTCCTCTAATTTAATAGCAAATTGATAGGATTCCTCAAGAGTTCTAGGGGACAAAAGACTCAGTTCATCTTGTAAATTGTATCTCAATCCATTGAGTTAGCTATCTACCTTCTCCATATATTCTTCACTATGCCCTAATTGAATCACAAGTTTATAGAACTCCTCTATATATTCCTTCAAACTCATTTCTTTCTACTTGAGATTTTGTAATATTTTTAATAGGTTAGTTTGATAGTATCCTAGAAGGAATTTAGCTTTTAATTTGGTAACCATTCTATCCTTCTCCTTGTTTTTCTTTCTTCTTTCCAACTGAACATAATCCCACCACATAATAGTATGGCCTTTTAGTCTTGTACAAGCAAACTTGAATTGTTTCTCCTCTACAAATTCTTTATACTCAATACTTATCAAGTTCATTGATCTAATAAATGAGTCCCTCTCCATTAAGGCTTCTTGAGTAGGTGGGAAATAATATCTTTGGCTTGGATCCAATCGCCATGAATTCTCTTAGTAATCTTATTTCAACCCCATTAGGTTCTTCTTCTTTGTGAATCACCTCTTCCTTGGCTAGTAGATCCTCTTATTTTTTATCATTTACATCTCTAGTAGGTAATCCTCTCCTCTATGCTTGCTCCATGACATCCATTATTTCCATAAGGTTTTGCAACAATTCAAGAATGCCTTGATCTACACCCCTTCTAGTACCTCCTTTTGGCATTTGTCTAGGTGGCATCTTGCCCAATCTTACCCTACCTAATATCTTGTTTCTCTTATACCAAAAATTGATGGTTGGAAGTTAAAATGAACACAAATATTCCTTTCTATTATTTCATTACTTTATTCCAAATCAACCAACATCTATTACTAGAAATAAAGAGGAATTAATACAAAGAAAAAGTATAGTAAGGAAGGTTTCACTACTTTGTCTTTTGAAAAGGAAGTAAAACAAAGGAAACTACACAACAAAAAATATTTATTTTGTAAAGGAATGTGAATCTTTCTAAGCTCTCATCAAATTATTTTCAAAAATTACACTAATTCCTACACAAAAAACTACAAACACCACGTTTGTCTTGGCTAGAGGCATCAATACAAAGAAAAGATAGCAAGGTTTCAACTACACCATGTATAAATGCTTTTTTTGGCAAATCTGGAGGTTACAAAGGAAGAAAACCATTTGTATTGTGATATACTCTCTCCCCTATTCTATGTCCCCAATAACTACTTATTTTTCCTACACTAGTCATCCCACCACTTGCATTCGATGACCTTTCATTTTCTCTTCTTTCAAACTTCCAATGTATAACTATTTTTATTCATTCATCCTTGTCTTCCTACCCCACATAGTGTTGGAAATGTTTCCTTTTTCATATTCAAAGTTACCTTCAAATTAGTGCAGGTCTACACCATAACACCACATCCCTTATTTCTATGTTCAAGCCAAAATTTGAGAATAAAGACTTGCAAAACCAAAAATTGAAAAAAAACAAAAGGAAACCAAAATTCCATAGGTCGATGCTCATGCATAATATTTTTTTAAATATTCATGTCCATAAGTCATCTTTACCATTGCTAGTGGAAACCATCACCCTTATGAATGTTTTACAAACAAATTTTAGAATAAATATCACAAAATATTGTTTGAATACACCCTAAGTTCTTAGGGACACTTTCCAGGGATTTTGGAACCATGCAATATGATAATATTTACAAGGTAGATGACACCTTAAACCTAATATAATTTTAGTAGTATTGGCTCTTATTATGGCACAATTTGGAGGACTTATGTAAAAAATTAATATGTGCCTACTCACACAAAGCCCTAGCTAGGACAGTCTCATGTGTACTTTATAGCTTGAGTTGGACATACTTTGTGTGCCCATTTTTCAATGCCCATAGCTCACTAAACCACCTTCTTCTCCCTTGAGTTATCTCCTTGCCCGTTTTCAAGTCTCATATAAATACTTTATATAAGCCTAAAGGGTTGGTTTCTAAACCATTCACAATGGTTGTCTTTACTAATTATTAAATAAATACATTCACTACTCCCCTTTTAAAAGAATGTATGTAAATATTTATTAATCTCCACTTTAAAATAACAAAAGGATCATATTATCCTTTATTTTTTAACCTCCTTTTAATGCTTTCATAATTTTATTTTCACTTTCAAGAAAAATTTCTGTAACATTTTCCCCCAATAATTTAGATGTTGTCCTTAGTAGCTAAAGTTGAATCTAAATCATAACTCACCAAAAAATGACAATTCAAATAAGTGTGGATGCAGAACTATCAATTTATAATAAATCTATTTTACTTTAGTTTCACAAATTCTAAATCCTTCTAGATAATTATTTCTAGTTTAGCTTTATTCAAAGTTAGATCAAATAAAAATGTGTTTCCAATGAATGAAATGATTAGAAATATAGATGCATTTTTTCATAAATAAAATAATAATTTTACAAGAAGCAAATGTAATTTTATGTACTAAATCTAGGGTTGACCGTGTAGTGCAATAGTTAAGTTGCAAGGGTAGTAGTTGGGTTGTCTAAGGTTTGAATCCCATGGTGGATAGTGGGATTTTCATAAGGAGAAAGCAACTTCATTTAGCGCTCGAGGAGAGGGGGTGGAATGATGGTCGAGTTTGGTGGGCGCTCAGTGGATATGGTGGCCTCGATAATGGATATGGCGACGACGACAATGGAAATGGTGGTGGTGGCAGTAGTGGATATGGTAGTGGTGGTAGTTTGAAATGGTGAGATTGAGGTCCCCTAAATGTGGCCTCAATGGTTCATAGGTCCAGTTAGAAGTGTTCTGGGTGTCACCCCTTAGCAACAATTTACCAAACAAAAATAAAATAAAAAATAATTTACTAAATCTTCCATCCTGTAACATTTATAATTTACTCATTTATGTAAATCTTTATTGTAAAATAAATATTTTATTCATCTTCAATAATTTTTTTAAGATCATATTAATACATAGTACATGATTCATGAATGACATGCTTAATACATTGAAGTAACCTATTGCTAAAATTAAAAAACATCCCAAGATGATATCCATGCGTTCTTGATCACACAAGTTTCCTCTTTTCATCTACAAAACATAGTTAAATGGAGATCAATACACAATTACCATTAAAAGATATCATTTTACATGGCAACTCAAATAAATCATTAAGGCAAGTTTAGAATCCAATAAGATATAATATAAATGATCTTATTGTAAATTATATTTTCTATATAATAATTTATAAGACACATGTAGGATTGTTTTGGGTTGATCAGGTCCAATAACAAATTACAATAAATAAAGATGACACTAAAAAAATCTATTAAACATCTTAATTAGAAGGAAATAATAATAGATCATGAACACAAACAAAGCACTTCATAAAAAATACTAGGTCTAATATTTCTTTTGTTTAAGTAATCCAGGTAACAAATATCTATTCAATATATATAAATAATTTTTAGAAGTTATCTCTCCCCTTATAAAGTTCATGGCCCCATGTTTACTCTTAAAATATTCAACTCATTCAAATAACATCATATTTTCTAAATTTAAAGATGTGAAAATGATTTTAAGACTTGTGGGCTAGGGCACACAATGTAACCTATGTTAGACTTAAGTAACAAATTTATGTGTCAAAAAAATAACTATTCTTATCATATAAAAACTGTGGACAACAACCAAAGAGGCTTATTGACTATGAATTTTAGGTACTGATGTCTAAATTTGGAAAGACATATAAATGATTAAATTGGAAAATCTATTTATAACTAGATTATAGTTGCATGACTTTGGATTCTATTCATATGAATATTTTCTTTTCATTGAGCATTATGTAGGACTATCTTACATTTCTATGATAACAATGTGTATACATGTGTTTATATAATGAACAAAGAGTGGGTGGAACACCCGAAACCTATTAAATAAAAGAGTTTGCATTAACCACCTAATACATCATTTCTATAATTAATATTAAATAAAACTATAATACATATTATGAAGAAGTTTTATAAAGAAGGGGCAAACTCATTAAAGCAAAATTTTACAACTTATGTAATACACCTTAATATTTCCAATGTAAATAATAGGACCTCTCACTTACCAATCAATTGATATACTATGGTAGAGGTTAGAATGTCCCACTCAAATTAGATCAGCTCATAAATATGAAAATTCTCTCCATGAGACATTATTAAATGTATTGTAATAAAATATGAAAAATCTTTCCAGAAGACAATATTAAATGCATTTGAAGAATACTATACATCTTGATGACGATAATCAAGTATGATATGATAAAATGGCTTTCTAGTTTTTTTCTAATTTTTTTGCACATAAAACTATTATGAATTAAAAAATATAATTCCCATTAAAATAAATTAAGTATTTTCTAGGGATTTTTCTCTGAGACAATGGTGAGAGAGAGAGAGTAGAGAGGGAAGGAGACATTGAGAGAGAAATATGGGAGAGAGAGGGAAAGTGGGGAGATTTTAATAAATGGAGAGAGAGATAGAGAGAAGTATATAGGGAAGGAGAGATAGAGAGAAGTATATAGGGAAGGAGAGATAAGGAGGGTGAAACAGAGAGAATGGTGAGATAGATAGTAGAGGAGGGAAGGAGATAGTGAGAGAGAAATATGGGGAAGAGAGAGAGGGGTAAGGATGGTGGAGAGATTGAGAGAGAGAGAGGAGGGAGGGAGAGAGAGTGAGGTAGAGAGGGATATGTTAGATAGAGACAAGTAGAGTGAGAAGGTGGGTGATAGGAAGAAAGAGAGAGAGAAAGAGGTAGGGATGGAGAGAGTGGGAGAGGTAGGGAGGGAGAGAGAGAGGTGAGATAGACAAGTAGAGAGAGAGATGGAGAGAGGGGATAGGTTAGATAGAGAGTAGAGAGGGAAGGTGTATATGAGGAAGGAAGAGAGAGAGATAGATAGGGATGAGGGTTGAGGGTGTAGGGTTTAAGGTATAGGGTTGAGGGTTGAGAGATAGTGTTCAGGGTTTAGGGTATAGGGTTAAGTGTATAGGGTATAGGGATTAGGGTTTAGGATATTGGGTATATGGTTGATGGTTTAGGGTTTAGGGCACAAGGTTGAATGTAGGGTTTATGGTTTAAGTATAGGGTTCAATATTTTGAGTTTACGGTTGAGGGATAATGTTCAGGGTTGAGGGTCAAGGTTAAGTGTATATGGTATAGGGATTAAGGTTTAGGATATTGGGTATAGGGTTGAGGGTATAAGGTTAAGGGTTAATGGTTGAGAGTGTAGAGTTTATGGTTTAAGTATAGGGTTGAGGGTATAGAGTTGAGGGATAATGTTTAGAGTTTAGGGTATATGGATGATGGTTGAGGGTTTAGGGTATAGGGTTGAGTGTATAGAGTATGAGGATTAGAGTTTATAATATTGGGTATAGGGTTGAGGGTATTGGGTTTAGGATTGAGGTTTTAGGGTACAAGATTGAATTTAGGGTTTAGAGTTTAATTTTATGGTTGAGGGATAATGTCCAGGGATGATTCTTGAGGGTGTAGGGTTTATGGTATAAGGATTAGGATTTATTATATTCAATATAGGATTTTGGAGATTGAGAGGTAGGGTGAGAGAGAGAGTAGAGAGGGAAGGAGAGAGAGAGGTGATATATATAGAGAGAGAAGTATGGAGTGAAGGAGGAAAGTGGAGATATTGAGAAAGTGATGAGGGAGGGAGGGAGAGAGAGAGGTAGAGAGGGAAGGTGGGTGGGAAGAAGGAAGAGAGAGAAAGGGGAAATAGAGAATATTAGAGAGGGGAGGAGGGAGGGGGGAGAGAGAGAGGTGAGATAGAGAGAGAGGAGGGAGGGATGAGAAGAGAAAGAATGGTGCTAGACAGAGAGTAGAGAGGTAAGGAGAGAGATAAATATGGGAGAGAGAGAGAGGAGGAAGGAGGGGATATTGAGAGAGAGAGAGATAGAGAGAAGTATATAGGGAAGCATAGATAGAGAGGGAGAATTAGAGAGAGAGAATGGTGAGATAGAGAGTAGAGAGAAAGTAGAGAATAAATATGAAGAAAAGAAGCTTGAGATATTGAGAGAGCAATAGATTGGGAGAGAGGAGGAGAGAGAGTGAAGGAGGGAGGAGATGTAGAGATTGAAAGAAAATAGGAGATAAATATTTAGGAAAGGAGAGATAGAGAAGGGAGGAGGAAGGATAAGAGAGAGAGAGAGGTTGAGATGAAGAGAGGGAGAGGAGGAGAATAGAGGAATTAAGGAGGAGAGGCAGAGATGAGTGAGAGAGAGAATTATATATAGAATGAGAGATATAGAGGGGAGGAGGGAGGGAGAAGGAGAGAGAAGGAGAGAGAGGTGAGATAAAGAGAGGAGTGAGGGAGAGAGATAGAGAGAAGTAGAGAGGGAAGAAGGGAGGAATAGAGTGAGAGATAAGTGCTATAGAGAGAATGAAAGATATAGGGGGGAAGGAGAAAGGTGGAGAGATTGAGAGAGAGAGGAGGGAGAGTGAGAGATACATAGAGAGGGATAAGTTATATAGAGATAAGTAGAGAGGGAAGGTGGGTGGGATGAATGAAGAGAGAGAGAGAGGGGGAAGGCAGAAGGTGGAGAGAGGTAGAGAGCGATAGGTTAGATATAGTGAAGTAGAGAGGAAAGGTGGGTGGGAGGAAGGAAGAGACAGAGAGAGAGAGGGGGGAGATAGAGAAAATGAGAGGGGAGGAGGGAGGGAGATGTAGAGATTGAGAGAGGTGAGATATATATAAGTATAGAGGGAAGGAGAGAGTGTGAAAGAGAGGTCTAGAGAATAAGGGATAAATAATGAGTGTGATAGAGAGAGATAAATATGATACAACTTGTTGATTACTGAAATTTGACCTCCTGATTATCGAAATTTGACATGTTGATTACTAAAATTTATCTATTTGAAAAATTATAAGATCTTCCAAAAACTAGAATTTGAATTATAACTCCTAGAGATCAGAAACCACTCTCAAACATCTTGAAACTATATACATGAAATATAAATTAAAGTATAAGAAGGTAAATGTCCATAGTTTTCCTAAAAGATAGCAAGAAGAAAGAAAATAAAAGAGAAGAAAAAATTCAATGTAGACCAAAATGTGAGTACTTTATAATGTGTTCATGTTTTGGGAATTCTTATTTGAATTCAAAAAATGCACATTTTTTTGGCTTGGTAATGACCGAGCCTAGGCTTGGTCACTACTAACCCATAATGCAAGCATTTTTTACTATAACACACTCATGTTTTTTCTATTTTGGGATGAAAAAGTGAATTGGCCACTTTTTGTCCCCCCATATTTTTGCACCCACCCCATAGCTAGTACTATGCATGGGTTAAGGCTTTCTCTAATCAATCCTCTTTCAAATAGCTCATGCACTTATTTTTCACTTCCTCATTTTTTACAGGTGTCAATATATAAGTGAACTTGTTGGGTAAAATTTCCCCTAGAATCAAATCAATATGATGGATAATGCTCCTCATGGTTGGTAGTCCACCGAGTAATTATTTGGACATAATTTCATCAAATTATTCTAGTAGTATCCCCTTTACTTCCAAAGGCATGTCAGTGTTGCTAGTGGCTACACCTACTTTTAGCACATTAGGAATTACTGCTCAACATATATTCTCATGCTTAAACTCCCAAAACTAGTTTCTTGCCACTAACAATATCCTTAGACCACATTCCAACTCTTCTTCCTTTGTTATTAATGGTGTAAAAATATTTTTTATCTATTTTTTCTAAAGTGTAAGTATTTTCTCTCCCATCATGAATTTCCTTCTTTTCAAGCTACCACAATATTCCTAAAATAAAATGGAATACATCCATATGAATGATATCACACCTTACCTCATTTGCATAAATGTCTATTCAGAAACTCATCTGGAATTACTAATCAACAAAGACTTGGTCCCCTTTTTGTAGCCATGACACCTTCTAAGGAGTAGGGTGAGCTATTCTTTTTAACCCTAACTTATCTACCATTTCAATTGAGACTAAATTATCAATACTCTCACAATCTACTATGACCTTGAAATATTTTCTACCTACCTTACATACTAGGGTAAGTGCACAAAGATGTGACTCAAAAAATATGCTACATTGCTTTTTCCCCTGAAATGACCATTTGGTAAGCATCAAATTTGGCACTTTACAAATGGCTTGGATGATCAAAACTAAGGCTTGGTCATCCCAAGCCAAGTTTGGTGAACACTAAATTTGGCACTAGCCAAATGAAATGCATTTTTTAGAATGAATTTTATTTCTCTTTCTTTTTTTCTTTGTCTTTATCTTTGTCTTTCTCTATCAGTGAAACTATATACATGAAATAAAAATTGACATATGGACATTTACTTTCTTATAATTTAAGTTATATTTCATGTATACAGTTTCAGGATGTTTGAGAGTGGTTTTAGTCAAATTTTAATAATTAGCATGTTAAATTTTAGTAATCAGGAGGTCAAATTTCAGTAATCAACAAGTTATATCATCATTCTCTCTTTCTCTCTATCTTACTCATTGTTTATCTCTTATGCTCTAGACCTATCTCTCTCTCTCACTATCTCCACCCCTTAATCCTACTCTCTCCCTTGAGTTCAAGAACTACCTCCCTACTTGTCCATCCTTCTCTCTCTCTCTCTACTATCTATCTCTCTTCCTCCCTCCTTCCCTCTCTTTACTCTTTATCTCCCCCTCCTCTCTCTCTCTCACCTCTCTCTCTCTCTCCCTCCCCCCTCTCTAATTTCCTCTATCTACTCATCTCTCTCTTCCTTCTTCCCACCCACTTTCCCTCTCTAATTTTTTCTAACATATCCCTTTATACCTCTTTCTATCTCCCTTCCTCCCTCCGTCCCTCTCTCAATATCTCCACCTTCCTCCTTCCCTCTCTACTTCTCTCTCTATCACATCTCTCTCTCACCTCTCTCTCTCTCTACTTCTCTCTACCTCACCTCTCTCTCTCCATCCTTCCCTCTCTACTCTCTCTATGTCTCTCAATATTTTTCTCTTTCTTTATCTCTCCCTCCCCCTATTTATCTCTCACTCTCCCCTTACCTCTCTACTATCTCAGCTCTCTCTCTCTCCCTCCTTCTTTCCCCTCCATCTCTAATTTTATCTATCTAACCTATCTCTCTCCCTCCCTACATCTCCTTCCCTCCTCCCCATGTCTCTCTCCTTCCCTATCCACTTATCTTTGTCTCTCTCTATCTCTCCATATCTACCTCTCCCTCACTCCTTCCCTCTCTCTCAATCTCCCCACCTTCTTCCTCTTTTTGTATAAAATCTTGGTGCAAATCACACATAGAGAGAGAGAGGAGGGAGGGTGCAAGAAAGAGGGGAGGGAGGGAGAGGTAAAGAGGTATAGGTGAAATATATAAAAGTTGAGAGAGAGAGAGGGGAGATAGAGAGTAGAGAGAGAGGGAGGGAGGGAGGGAGGGAGGGAGAGAGGGAGGGAGGGAGGGAGGGAGAGAGTGATAGGTAGTTATTGAGCTCAAGGGAGAGAGAGTCAAATGAAGGGATGGAGATAGTGAGAGAGAGGTCTATAGCATAAGGGATAAACAAAAAGTGAGATAGAGAGAAAGATGATACAACTCTAAAAGATGTGACACCGCTCTAAAAAATATTGAAAATATATACATGAAATATAGCTTAAAGTATAGGAAAGTAAATATCCATATGTAAATGTTTATTTCATGCATATAGTTTCATTGACAGAGAAAGAGAATGGCAAAGAGAAAGAAAAAAAGAAAGATAAAGAACATGCATTGTAAAAAAAATATTTTCATTTGGCTAGCACCAAATTTGGTGCTTGCCAAATTTGACACTCACCGAATGGTTTGCATTGGGAAATACCAACCTTTTAAACCTCTACTCTCCTTGATCATTCAATATTGTGGGCATTCATAAATTTATGTCCGGACCACCCACATGTGAAAAAAGTACCTTGAAAACCTCTACCTCTACCTCTTCCATATCCACCTCTACATATCATCTTATTTAAATTTTTAAAAGCTCTTACATATAAGCCTTCACACTAAAGTCTTTTTGTCATAATTTTGTAATTTCTTGATAAGGTCCATTTGATAATCACTAGGTAGAAAATTAACCTTCATATTTCTCACCATTTGATCCAGTTGAGTGTTATTATCATTTCCATTTCTCCTTCTCTCAACCTACACCTCCTTCCACCAAAGTGTTGTAGGACCTTTCAATTTTGTTTGAGCAACCTTCACTCTCTTAGAGTCCTTCAATTCATCACATTCAAATTATTCCTCCATTTTTTAAAACCAATATACTAACTCATCTAGTTATAAATTCTCTAAGAAGATTGGTAACTCTATCCTGATTCCTTTCCCAATGTTAGAGATAACACTTATTAGTATTATTTCTCTTGCATCTATATTTTCAAATTCTTGTCTTTCCATATCTACTCCATCTTCATCTTCACGATCTGTATCTTCACGTGCCCTACGTCTTCTCGTACCACATTTTAATACATTGATCCTTTCTTACACTCCCCTTAGGGACTCCCCTACCTTCTCTATCCTTCATGTTGTTGTAGTTGTTGCAAGCTTTATCATCCTTCTCCTTGGAGGAATCCTATTTCCCTAAATTTCTTTTCTTTCTTCCTTCTTATTATTATTATAGTCCTTCTAACTACAACATCATCCTTGCTACATGGACACACCCAAAATAACTATTTATAGGGCTTCCTTCAACCAATCTAAAGTCACTAACTTCCTTCCCAAAGTTTTATTTATGTTTTGATACCACAATTATGGCACTCACCTTAGCTACAAGTTCCCAAAACCTAACCAAATCAGAGCTAGCCAGTTGAGAAGGGAGGTTGTGTTGGTGAAAGAAAACCAAACAATATTTGTAGAGGTTTGAAAATGCTTGTTATAGGGGAAAAAAATTAGTTGTATGTAAATATAACTATACTGCAAGTGTAACAATTATTTTCTAAAAGAATATGAATTATTCTATAGGAACAAAAATTCTATGCTACAAGTCTAACATCACAACACCAACTCACAAGATGCCTAGATTCTCACACACAAAATAATAATCAATTTTGATTCAACAAACTCACAAGGAATTTACCATCACAAGATAAACACACATTCCAAAAAAGAAAGTAATTTAGAAGGAAACATTTGATTTCATTTATCTTAGTGTAATAATTATTCACACAATTGCTTTCCTTCAAAATTATTCCTCTCTTACTATTTGTCTATCACATACTCCTATGCTCCTCTTTATCCTTCCTCTTCTCTATTTATAGTTTTTTATTCTTCCTATTTTTTGCATCTTCTTATTGTTGAACATCTAGAATACTACGAGGGGAGGTGTGAATCAATATTCCACTAAAAATATTAAAAAATTTAAATAGCTTTCCACATAACATAAATAAAATTACTAAACAATAACCGATACAACACAATTCCAAATGACACCGAGATTTTTATTGTGGAAACCCAAGATGGGAAAAACCACAAAGAGGGTTAACTCTCAAGTATTAAGTAACTGGTTACATAATACATAGTAGCTCATTTTCGGGTTGGCTCATTGCTAGGTGGCTCACTACTGATAGGCTCACTTCCCAAAATAAAAAAACCAACTATTACAACTAAGAGGTGGCTTATTGTTGGAGTATGTTTACAAAAACTGAAATCTATAATTGCATCTACATATGCATCAATACATTTCCTGTTGAAGCACGAAAATTATTTTGTACGAACACTACACTAGGCTACTATCGCACATATATCAGTTCACAAGATAATATCAACAGATCACTATCATACATCACATATCTTACATCTATATATTATTCTGCTTCATATATGTATATATATATACCGGATCTATTTCTCCATTAGTCAACTTGTATCAGAGTGTTGGAGATGTTAGCATAGATGCAAAAATAATATCCCACGCTATACCGAATAGGGTCGGACCAAAAAGACACTTCGGTACAACATTGCATAGACCAAAACTTGTCCTGGTAGCAATGCTATCAGATCAAGGGATGCCAGAGCTAAGAACACCAGAGATAGGAATACCAAACTATTATCCTCGAATCTAGCTGTGCTAGATTCATGGTATAACCCCTATAAAACTTGTTCATTTTGTAGTTCCATGTACTTCAAGCACATAAAACAAGACAAATTTCAATTCACCTCGACACGTAGTCAAAAATCTCAAATAGTCTGTTTGAGCATTCCCCCTGTTCATCTTTCAAAGAGCTTCAAAACGAGTATCTTCATTAATTCCCATTCTTTGGGAGAGTCAATTTTTGACTCATGTCAGAGTGTTGATTTTCAGTGCTCCTACATGAGCCTTAAGTCAGAAAATTACTTTAACTGTTGGAGCACTGAAAATCAATGCTCCTACACTTTTCTCACTTAGCCTTTGATGCATGAGCTATGATTTTTACCGCTAGTACACTTTTTGTTTCACTTAGTTTTTTACATGAACAAGAGGTTATTTTCACCTCTAATGCATCTTTTTCACCTTTATGTGCACCTTCATTAATGCAAAATTTCAGTTCATTAATGACCTTCTCTTAATGACTTAATAATTAATTTTACGTTAATCCATCTTCATTTTATCCGCCATTCACTCTTCCTCCGCGTGCTGGTCTCCATCCATGAATAATTGATCAATGTGTCTACTACTTTGAAATTTTACATGACTTCCTCTTTGGTATATGCTACTGCAGTAATGAGGCAATTTCTAGGTTTTTCTACCAAAGGAAATAGACATATTGCACCTATGTATGAGTTCTATTATCAATTGAAATTAAAAGAAATTCATCATCATTTCAAAAGAGTCACAAATGCCTTCTTTGCATCCCTATTGTTCACTTTTGATTCAAATCTTGAAAAGAAAAGAGTATCAAATGAATCCTACAAGGTGGTTAGTAAGGTTGGATGTATCTTTTTAGAGTTTATACCTTTCACATAGATGAGATTCACTTGCTATATTGGGTGTCCATACATGTTTCCCAAATATCCCTTAGATATGTAGATACTAATGGAGCTATGTAGATAGTTGATCTTGGTTCACAAGGCACACCAAAGAATTCACAAGCAGGTTTTAGGTTCCCACTAACAATTGGGAGATATACCATTCATAGTGTACAAAAACCAAAGTTGCTCCAAAAATGTAAATCATGACTATAAGAACATATAAATATGGATTTGACTTTGACTACCGAGATGTGAATAGGAAACTGAAGAAAGATCATTGACATGCTTACTGTTTTGAAGAAATATGGGCAGACTACAAAGATGAAGAAGACATCCGTAGAATGGATTTTTGTAGGTTGAAAGTAGAGCAGATTAGAGATCTTGGTGTAGCTGATCTACTAGAGGATTTCAAAGATCTTGATGACATATTAAAATCTGCTTATGAAATTTCTAGGAGACCCTTACTTCCAATACAATGGTCTAAAAAGGAAAGTGTCTCTATTAGATAAAGGCTTGCTCCCATCTTACACAACACAACAAAATGGTTGCATAAACATGGCTTCCAAATGAATTATTTTAGGACAGAATCAAAAGGAGAAATACTAGGAGTAGAAAGTAGTCAACGACAAGAGCTCTGTACTAAATAGAAGCATGCGATTGCTCCCTCTTCTTCTCAAAAAGGTTCAAAGATTAAATTTTATGTTGGTAAAAGTACTAAACAAATAGTTGAAGATGAGGAAGCTATCAAATTAGAACAACCATCTACAGAGGGAAAAGAGCTTTCATCTGAAGAGAAATCATTTGATCAAGAATAAGAGAATGAAAGCGAAGAAGTAGAAGAATCTTCCAGAGATGAAGTTTCTGTAGATGAAGAGTTTGTTAAAGAAGAAGGAGAAGAAGAATATAAGGAGGAGGAAGAAAGGCATGATGATTGATGATGAACAACAATTATCTCACAAGAAAATGGTTGATAATCTTCCCCTAACATCATCGCCCATGACTTCCAATGTTCCGTACACTCCTCCCAATCCTTCTACTTCTCCACCTCCTCTTCCTACCTCACCTCCTCCTACATCAACCTTGCATATAGTGAAGGTTTTTATCCATCCATCAACATCGTTAGTTCTTTCTGCCCCTCCCATAAGTTCCAGCTTGCAAATTTTTGTTGTTTCTTCAGGTCCTTCGTCATCCATCTCGAGCCTATCTTCTCCATCATATGACATCACTTCTCAAGGAGATTTCAATAGATTCATTAATGAGTCTTTGCAGGATCCACTTGGTTTATAGTCTACTGGGCTATCATGACTGATACTACCCCAATTATTACAATAGCATCCATTTCTAAAGAAGCACCTGCTACACAAGATTTGATAGTAAGTCAAGAAGAAAATATCTCATTCCTCCCCTCTTGGCTAATCTCACAAGTGTCAAAGTGAAAGAAACAAATGATTTCCCCATATGATCTTGACCTTGAAGAGATAGTTCCTCCAAAAGAAAAAGGGAAGAAAAAGGCTAAATCCATTCAAGACTTCATATAGATAAATAAGGTAACAAGTATGTAGACATTGGTTTATCACCACAGGAATTAGGTGATGTGGATATGGAAGACTATACTCTAATAAGAGTTAAGCTTGGTAAGGTAACAAATGAAAGTTGATGAGAAGATGATCAAGTAGTCTTGAATCCATTATTAGGTAGATTTGATAAAATGGAGCAAGCCAAAAATATGTACAAGGAAAAAGTAGAGAAATATGCATCAGTTTTGAGGAAGATTACGGGCTCCTCAGAGAATGCACAACGAATGGCCGTGGTGAAATTTGAGGAACCAATAGTACAAAAGGTGGAGAAATTTGTTTCCAAAGGTAAAGTGTTATGATTTAATTGATGAAATAATAGAAGAAGGCTCACAACTTATAGCTATTTCAGATGAAAAGACCTCTCAAGTAGCCAAGTTGAAATTAGAGCTTGAGAAAGAAGAAAATGTACTTTCCCAAGAGAAGAAAGAAATGGAAATATGTCACTCATTTTGGTCACAAATGAAAGAGAAAAAAGATGATTGAATTGGCGAAAGTTGGGGTAATACCTGACAAAGAAAAGTATGTGGAAATAGGAGAATCTCTCAAAAATCGCATACAAGTGACCAAATCTCTCATCAAGGACATCTAACAGGTACAAGAAGATGTCAAACGACATCATGTCATCATGATGAATGGAATTGGGGAGTTATCAAATGTGAATTATCTTCCTATAAGAAATACTCAAAAATGAACAAACAAGTGATCATTAGTTAATAAACAGGTAGGAATTAAGCATTCCCTATGAAATTCATTCAAACATGAGAACATGAAAACAAAGTAAAATATCTAATAAAATACTAATGAAATACTATTCTAAATGATAAAACCAATATCCCATAGGGGGATTGGTGCTTCTTTGATGTGGAAAGAAGCCCTTTCCCTATCCCTTGATAAGCTTGATGATGGATGTGTGATGAACAAAATATGAAATTGACTATAATCTAGCTAATTGCTTGAAAATGATGAAAAAATATGGAATGAAATGCCTATAGTGCAATGCTCTTAGTTGCGGATCCATATTGTGAAAATGATGCCTCTATTTGTAGAAGCCAAGGATGGAAGAGTGAAGAATGAGGAGAATGTGGGATTAAAAATGGACCAATAGCATGGCGCCACTTGTCAACATGCTAATGAATCTTGGAGATGTGCTCACACATGTGTGAGAACATTTTGGGAGATGGGATGTGTAAGAAGAATAAATTCCAAGGTGTCTTGTGTAAGAGGAGGTATAAGACCCATTTAAATCCAAGGTGGCTTGTGTAAGAGAATGTGTTAGAGCTATTTGAAGCCAAGGTGGCTTGTGTGTAAGATCTCTTTAATGCCAAGGTGGCTCAAGAAAGAGGAAAAACGTTCTTTGGGTGGGAAAAGTCAAGTGGTTGGAATATTCTAAGAATATGCCATTTTGAAAGAATATTAGGTAATTAGTAAATCAATTAAATTGACTTACACGTGAAACTTGGTTAGTTGACCAAGGTTGACTTACCCTAGGGTGGAGTTAAAAGCTAGAGGAATGGGGGATTAGTCTTAGGAGCTAATTAATTTAGGATTAATTAACTTAGATGAAATTAATTGATTTATGACATTTTATTGGATGTTGCTGGTATGTGGTTGTCATTGATGTCAACACTATTGGCATTAATGCATTAGAGGCTGTATATAATGAGGATATTGAGATAATTATAATAAAATAAGTTGCAGGTTGTTAGTGGTGAAGTGTAGTTCAGTATGTTGATGATCATAGGTTGTGGATTAAATGGTTTGTTGTCAAGTATATCTAGTTTATCCATGTTAAGTTTCTAAGATCCACATGAATATTTGATCGAGTTATGCATATCTATGTTCTGATAGTTTTTCTATTGCTTCAGTTGGTGTTCTTGAAAGAGGGTGATGTAATTCTAGTAATTTTAGTTGTTGCAGATGCTTCTCTAGTGATTCATGATGCTTGTGGATGTTTTATAGATCGTTTTGTATCTCTATTGTACACACACATTGATCATTGTGCTTGCGATTGGTGATTTTATTTTGCGTGTTCATGTTTTTCATGTTCATGGCCGACAGGGTGATTGTAGCACGTTGTGGATCTTTGAGGAATAATTATTGAATATGTTTCATGTTTGAGGATGTTGTTTTGGGTCCTCACTATGTTGTGGACAACATTGGTTGATTCACATTGATAATCATTTATGTTTTGGGCCGACAGTTTGTATTCATTTTCTATTTTATTGAAGCTGACATGTAGATGATGTTATTCTTGGTTGTGGATATATACGAGCGATTGATTACATCATTTGAGACATGAAATATGTGTGAAGAGCGAGTGCTATGTGTGAATAAATTTCAAATATTTCGAAGGTAGAAGTAAAGTGTGAAGAAGAGTGAGCAGAGGAAAGAGTGTTCATGTGCTTAACCAGAACTGTAATTAGGCATTAGCAGATGCTATCTTCTCAGTTCAAAATCTCTTGAATGGATTTAATCCGAATGTGACTATAAGACAATGTGTCTTCCTTGGGCAGTAGCCTTTTTGAATTTGAGCAGTGAGCTCGAGGTAGTGTGCCTAAATGCATGTGCATTACCTATTTACTATACTTTTAATAGAGTATAAACTTGTGGATTAACCTCCACCTAGGTTTTTCTCCTAATAGGGTTTCCATGCAAAAATCTTGGTGTTATGTGTATTTCTAATGTGGTGATGGTTTTTTATTTCATGTTTAATTATAAGATCTGAGAATAAGTTTAATAAGTATAATTTTTGAGGCAACTGATTCACCCCCCCTCTCAGTTGTTTGCCCTTGTGTTGCCAACAATTAGTATCAGAGTAGGTTCCTTGGAAGAAGTTTAATAGCTTGAGGTGATCCAGGATGGTGACATATAAGAAGGATAGTCCAAGATTTGATGGAAAAAATTATTCTTAGTGGAGGATTCAAATGGAGTGTCATCTGAGATGCATTGGTGAACCTTATTAGAACATTACAAAGAATAGATACATCATCCCACATAATGGTCCTTCTAGTGCAGGTGAGATTAAACATGTCGAGTATAATATTAGGGCTAAGGAAGCATTGTTGAGTGCTCTAACTGATTTTGAGATGAAAAATGTAATGGATCTAAATATTTCTTATGAGATCTAGAAAAAGTTGGAAACTTTGTATGAAGGTGATACTCATGTGAAGATGGCTAAGCTGTAGAGTCTAAAAGGGAAATATGAAACATTGAAGATGGGTGAAGATGAGAACATTACTAATGTTATGCAGAGAGTGAATGAACTAGTGTGTAATATCATATGTAAATGATATCAATTTTTCACAATCCATATCAATTATCGCTAGTTGGTTTTTGGATTCGATTGTGTAATAATTTTTACATTAACGTTTTGGATCACACTCTGTGATCCATCATAAGAATTTTTCCACAATCCTTATGCTCTCTTCTTCATCTTGATGATAGATCACAGAGTGTGATCCGAAATGTTGATGCAAAAATTCTTACACAATCGAATCCAGAAACCAACTAGCAATATCATATGTGCTGGTGGAACATAGGAAGAATCAGAGATTGTTGCTAAAGTGCTCAGATCCTTGACTACTATATACAAACACAAAGTTTTTGCTATTGAGGATATTTGGACTGTGACAAATGTAATCAGAGACATGTTGAATGGTAAGCTTGATGCTTTTGAGTTAAGTGAGTTTGGTGATGCTCTTCCTAAGATAGAATCCGCATTCAAAGCTACTACCTCTGGAAAAGATAAGCAAAGAAATGGTCTGAGAGAAAGTTCCTATAGAAAATTGTCTAAGTATGAGCAGGAAATGAGAGAGATTGAAGAAAAAGAGAGAAAACTAAATGAGATTGAAGCACTTCTTTTCAAGAGGGTAGCCAAAGGAGAAGGTAAGTATAAAGGGAAATTTCCTCTTAAATATTTTTCATGCAATAAGATAGGTCATTTTGCCTCAAGGTGTCTAGAAAGAGTTCCTAAGCCAAGACCTAACAAACCTAGATTCCAAAGAAAGTGTTATTTTTCTGTTGATGAAGGTGTGACAGATGATGAATTTGATAAAGGAAATGTAAGTGAGGATGAGTTTGTATTTATTTCTATCAAGGAGATTAATCTTGTACCTACTAGTTGTATGAATGTGGAGAAAGGTCTAGCTTCCAAAATTGAAGAAAAGGATGAATGGGTGATTTACAGTGGATGCTCTCATCACATGACAGGTTGATAAAAGTAAATTTGTGAGTCTGGAAAAGTATGATGGTGGTGTTGTAAGATTTGGTGATGATAAAGTTGGTTTAATCCATGACAGATGATCTATTTCTTTTGATGGTAAGAATAATACTAATGATGTTTTATATGTGGAAGGTTTGAAGCATAATATTTTTAGTGTTGGAAAGGTGGTTGACAAGGGATACAATCTTCAATTCAAGAATGGAAAATGTAGAATATTAGGGAGTTATATAAATATGATTGCATCAGGTACAAAAACAAAAGGTAATATCTTTCACTTGAGTGCTGCTAGTAAAAGTTGTCTGATTGCTCAAGTTGATGAAAGTTGGTTGTGGCATAGGAGATTGTGTCATGTAAACTTTGAAAATATTATCAAGATAAGTTCTACTCAGGTTGTGAGAGATCTTCCTAAGTTGGTAAAGCCTACTAATAACATATGCAAGGAATGTTAGTTAGGGAAGCAAACTAAAGTTTCATTTCAGAGAAAACATCATTGTTCAAATGAAGTATTGGAGCTTGTGCATACTGATATTTTTGGTCCTTCTAGAGTAAAAAGTTTACAAGGAGACAAGTATTTCATGTTACTCATTGATGATTATTCTAGATTGATGTGGGTTGCTTTCTTAAGGTAAAAATTTGAAGCTCTAGATAAATTCAAGATTTTGAAGGCTAAGGTTAAGACAGAGACAGGTCTAAAGATTAAATGTCTGAGATCAAATAGAGGTGGTGAATTCATTTTTGGTGAGTTTAATTCTTTTTGTGAAGAACATGGGATAAAGAGACAATTATCTGCCCTGTGAACCCCTCAACAAAATGGAGTTGTGGAAAGGAAGAACATGATAGTTTTAGATGCTTCTAGGACTATGATGTTGGAAGGAAATGTACCTCATATCTACTGGAGAGAATCTATGAGTACTATTGTTTACACTCTCAATTGGGTACATATCAAAGGTGATACCAGTAAGACACCTTATGAGCTATGGTTTCATCATAAACCTATTGTTAGATACTTCAATTTTTTTGGGAGTAAATTCTATATCAAAAGAGATGAAGATATAGGAAAGTTTGACTCTAGGAGTGATGAAGGAATCTATTTTGGTTACTCCACTAAAAGTAAAGCCTACTAGTGCTTCAACAAGAGATTGAGGAAAGTAGTTGAAAGTGCTAATGTCAAGGTTGATGAAGACATTGTTAGACCATCTAGAACTTGCAGCTATGATTTAGATGATCAAAATGTCAGTTTAGTTCAGATTCAGAATTGATCATTCTGGTTAATCAGGAAAGCTAAGAGGAAGGAACTAGTGAAAGTGAAAAAGTAAGATCACAAGAGCCTGAAGCTCAAGATCATAAGACTCCAAGGTATGTAATATTGAATTATTCAAAAGATTAGATTATAGGTGATAAGAAAAAAGGTGTTCAAACTAGGAGAAGAATTGCAGAAGAATACTGTTTGATATCAAAGACTAAGCTAAATAGTGTAAATGAAGCATGCACATATGAACATTGGATGGAAGCAATGAAAGAAGAGCTACTACAAATTGAGAAGAATGATACATGGATTCTTGTTCCTAGACATAAGGACATAAATTTAATTGGAACTAAATGGGTCTTACGGAAGAAACTAAATGAGCAAGGTGAAGTTGTTAGAAACAAAGAAAGACTGGTGTGTAAAGGATACTCTCAGATGGAAGGAATTGACTTTGAAGAATTTTTTCCCCTATTGCTAGGATTGAAGCTGTGAGACTATTTCTTGCTTATGTTGCTTACAAAAACTTCAAGGTTTATTAGATGGATGTCAAGTCAACATTTCTAAATGGTGAACTGGAAAAATAAGTGTATATTGATAAACCTAATGGATTTCAATTGATTGATCAAGGAGACATGGTTTGTCAGTTGAAGAAAGCATTGTATGGACTTAAGCAAGCCCCAAGAACATGGAATGCTAGATTGGATAAGTATTTGTTGAAGCTTGTATTTAACAAAGATATTGTTGATAGTAATTTGTATTTCAAGATTGATCATGATAAAGATTTGATTGTTGAAGTCTTTGTTGATGATATCATTTTTGGAGGAGATGATAGTTTGTGCATGAAGTTTGTTGATGAGATGTAAAGTGAGTTTGAAATGTCTATGATTGGAGAAATGAAATTATTTTTGGGATTGCAAATTACTCAGTTAGATAAAGGGATTTTTATATCTCAGTCCAAGTATGTGAAAGAACTATTAAAGAATTTTGGTATGGAAGATTCAAAGCTAGTTGGTACACCTATGGTGACTCAATGTAATTTGACTCAAAATGATGATTCTCCTAAGACAAATTGAACTAGATATAGATCCATGATTGGTGGATTGTTGTATTTGAATCAAAATAGACCTGCTATCATGAATGTTGTATGCATTGTTGCAAGATTTCAAGCTGATCCTAAGGAATCTCATGTGATTGTTGTGAAGATTATTTTCAGATACTTGAAGGGGACAATTGATTTTGGCCTATGCTATCCTAAAGAAGATGATTTTACCTTGAGTGATTTTACTGATGCTGATTGGGTAGGAGATCTGAATGGTAGAAAGAGTACTAGTGGTGGTACATTTTTCTTGGGAAAGAAGTTGATTTCATGGTTAAGTAAGAAGAAAAATGCCATTTCTTTATCTACTACAGAGGTAGAATACATTGTTGCTGCTAACAATTGTACTCAAGTATTATGGATGAAGTAGATGTTAACAGATATCAAAGTTGTGTATGATGAAACTATTGCTATATTTTGTGATAATTCAAGTGAAATTAACATTTCTAAGAATCTGGTGCTGCATTAAAAAACCAAGCATATATCTATAAAGTTTCACTTTTTGAGAGAGAAGGTGAGTGAGAAGGAAGTCAAACTGGAGTATGTGCCTACGAAGGAACAAATTGTAGATATATTTACCAAGCTATTGACTAAGGATAATTTTGAGTATCTTAGAGGGAAGCTAGGGGTGATTACCCCTCCTAATTAGAACTAAGGTGCATTGACTTGCATCAGTCCGTGTATTTCATATTCATATCTTGATCTAGATTGATGTTGTGGGGGTTGCTACTCACGGGGAGTAGTCAGATGTTTAGAAATGTGGTTAAAAATTGTGTGGAGAAAGATACACATTATCTTTTTCATTGATTTCAAAGGGGGAGAAGAGTCATGTGAAAAAACAAACTATGAACTATCTAGGGAGAAGAGTGAAAATCTAAGGGGGAGAAAGTGCTAAGAGAAAGTTGTGTTGATGGTGTTTTTCACATCATGTGTTTCCATCAATGCCAAAGGGGGAGATTGTTGCATGATGCTGGTAAGTGGTTGTCATTTATGTCAACACTATTGACATTAATGCATTAGAGGTTATATATATCAAGGATATTGAGAAAATTGTAATAAAATAAGTTGTAGGTTGTCAGTGGTAAAGTGAAGTTCAGTATGTTGGCTAGCTCAGTATGTTGATGATCATAGGTTTTGGATTAAAGGGTTTGTTTTTGAGTATATATAGTTTATTCATGTTAAGTTTCTGAGATCCACATGAAGATTTGATTGAATTATGTGTATCTGTGTTCTGATAGTTTTTTTGTTGCTTCAATTGGTATTCTTGAAAGAGGGTGATGTAATTCTAGTAAGTTCAGTTGTTGTAGATGCTTCTCTGGTGATTCGTGATGTTTTTAGATTTTTTCTAGATCATGCTCTATCTATGTTGTATTTATACATTGATCATTGTGCTCGTGATTGGTGATTTTGTTTTGCGTGTTCATGTTTTTCATGTCCATGGCCAACAGGGTGATTGTAGCGTGTTGTGGAACTTCAAGGAATAATTATTGAAGATGTTTCATGTTTGAGGATGTTGTTTTGGGTCCTCACTATGTTGTGGCTAACATTGGTTGATTCACTTTGATAATCATTTATGTTTTGGGTCGACAGTTTGTATTCATTTTATATTTTATTGAAACCAATATGTAGATGATGTTATTCTTGGTTGCAGATATATATGAGTGATTTATTACATCATTTGAGACATGCGAGATGTGTGAAGGGTAAAAGCACAAAGTTGTGTCACACTTTATAAAGGAAACAACCAATGTTGATCCAACTTTTAAACTTGAATCACTAAAAAGTAGCATATATGTTTTGAATTTTTAAATGATGTAAACTAGTAAAATATCTATTTTTTAGTATATTTTATAAGAAATTAAAAAATTATTTTAAACTAGTTTTTCATAAATTAACACTATAATTTAGTGGCTGATAAAATGCTAAAAAATGAAGTTGCACGGGACGTCAATCTTTTTATAGTAAATTTTATTTTTTTTCTTTCAATTTTTTTGTGTGTATTTATAACTTGAAACTTTAGTGCATGGATATATTTTTTTCCAATTTTGATAAATACATATTTGTATATAAGTATTAAAATGTGCGTGAATAAAAAACAACTGTTTCCATCGGACGTCAACATTCATATTAAATATTTATCTAAAATGGAAAAAATATTATACCATCTTGAAATAAATTCTTTTATCTAGTGCATCATATTTTTTCCAATTTTTTTTAATAAGTTTTAGTATTTTTCCTTGGCATGGTAATCAACCTAATATGTTTTTGCTAATAACCTACTTTTAGTATAAATAAAAATAAAAATAATAATAATAATAAAACTATTAAAATAAATATATGTTTGAAAACTACACTTATGGATCTACAAAAGGGTATTTTTACATTTTTTTTAAAATGTTATTTACATGAGGAGGAGTTATTAAAACTTCAAGTTTTTCAAATAATTTTTTTTTTGGTAAATTGGACTCAAAGTGGTGCTCCATATACTTTTAGCCAACAATTTTAGTTGAATAAATTGTGGAAGTATCTAACTGAGCTAGAATGAATCTTACTAGGTCATATGTTTGATGAAAATTGATTTTTTGTTAGAAATACTTAAATTCAGTTGTGCTGATATGTTGGTTGAAAGTGTGACATAGCTTTGTGCTTTTACCCTGAAGTGTGAGTGCTACGTGTGAATAAAGTTTAGATCTTTCGAAGGCAAACGCAAAGTGTGAAGAAGAGTGAGCAGAAGAAAGAGTGTTCATGTGCTTAATCGAAACTATAATTAGGCATTATCAGATGCTATCTTCTCAGTTCAAAATCTCTCGGATGGATTTAATCTGAATGTGACTATAAGATAGTGTGTCTTCCTTGGGTAGTAAGCCTTTTTGGTAATTGAGCAGTGAGCTCTAGGAAATGTGCCTGAATGCATGTGCATTCCCTATTTACTATACTTTTAACAGAGTATAAACTTGTGTATTAACCTCCACCATGGTTTTTACCCTAATAGGGTTTCCACACAAAAATATTAGTGTTATGTGTGTTTCTGATGTGGTGATGGTTTTTCCTTTCATGTTTAATTATCATATATGAGAATAAGTTTAATAAGTATAATTTCTGAGACAACTGATTCACCCCCCCTCTCAATTGTTTGCCTTTGTGTTGCCAATACATTTTATTTAAATGTTTGAGTTTATTTAAATCAAATGAGAGGATGTTGGAAAATTAGGATTTTAATTCAATAAAATTGATTTATTTAATAAAATGAAGAACATTAAGATTTTAATTAAATAAAATTGATTTATTTCATTAAAAGAGGAACATTAGGGTTGTAATTAAATAAAATTGATTTATTTAATTAAAAGAACATCAAGATTTTAATTAAATAAAATTAATTTATTTAATTAAGGGAAGAACATTAGGAGATGATGAAAAAATATGATAAAGTTCATTATCTGATTTAAGGAGGAAATTTAATGAATTCAATTAATTAAATAAAGATTATTCAATTAATTGGTTAGTGTGGAAGTGATTAAGGAAGAATCAGTGTTAGTTAATCGAAATCAAGTGCATGATATCAATCAAGATATTTTGGGTGTCTACATTTTCCCCCTATTTGTTAAGCAATGTACGTGTTGTGTTGGTTCAAAGAATAACACTAGCAAGATCGAAATAAAAAAAAAATCTGATTTTTTTGGATGCCCCAATGGAAAGAAGTACATTGGTACACTACCCCCTCGAGAGATCAGGTGAAAATTTAGATTTGAGGGTCGATCTCACAACAAAGAGGTTCAAGATGGATGGTTAGACTAACATATCTATATGATAATGATGATGCAAATGAGATGAATTAAGATGTTCAGAATAAAAAATCTATATTATCCTAAACATCTTAAATGACAATGCAATGCATGTGAGATGGATGATGTAACGTATTATGATGATATGTGTGAATATGTAGGATGCAAATGGTTTTTGGATGACATGATATCATGTTAGCATGAAAGAGGATAGAAGAAATAAGATGATGAAAAAGGATCCAACAAGTCTATGATCTGTCGAGAATTTATTAGAGATGATGATGTATTTCTTATCTAGGGATTGAGTTCATAAAGAGCTTACTTTCCTTATGTTTGATAACACATAGATACGATGCATCAAGGTATAGATGACCAAGATGGTTTTGTATCTAGTGAGATGGACTTTGACTCGACAAATAAATAGGATTATCTTTGTTCACACATGACATACAAAAACCTTACTAGGATGTAATTCAAAAGTTTTGAACATCTCAGGCCAAGACACAAAAAGGCATAACCTCCCAATGTAATAGTCAACAAGTTCTTCAAAACACCTTCCATACACACCTAATAAAGCAAGTATTTGCCGAGGTTATATTACAAGAACATCCAACAAGCACAAAAGACAAAAGATAATGATAAATTCTCCATTCCTTTCTCTCTAAATTGTTTGATTAGTTATCATTGAGAGGTCATTGGAATGAGCACAATAAGATAAATCAAAAGAAAAGATCAAGTAAACAAACAAGTTAATGTTCTTCAAAACGCTAGCCAAGACTAAACTACGATGATGTCTAATGTTGATGTCCATTGTAGGAAGGATGCATCCTAGGATATGATGTTATTAGATGATAGTGAGATTGACTAGATGATAATCTATTAATACCAAGAGTTGACCAACTTGTTTACCTATTGATCTAGACTTGAGATCTTGAAACTTGAGTTTTCACTTTTAACTGCTAAGCTTGTTTTCGATTGTTTTGCCAAAGGATGAAAGTGACGATTGATTTATTGTGAGTGGAAGTTTATTGCAGGTGAAAGAGAAACAGGATGGATGATTTTTTGGGTTTTTTTAATTTTTTTTGGTATTTTGCAATGTTTTGAGGTTGTTTTGGGTTTTTTGAGATTTTTTACAAATGTTTTGATTTTTAAAAATTTCAATGTTTTTAGTGTTTTATGAGATTTATGAATGTTTTTGGATTTTATGTCTTAGGGGTTCATCAATGATGGCCTTGCCTACGTTTAAGCTCAGAGACAATGTAGTTTGAATATCATGTTTTTGACTTTTTCTAAAGTTTTGACCTATTTTGGGATTTTTGATATGTTTTGGATGTTTTTGGATTTTCGTATGATTTTGACGATTTGAATATAGATATGTGATGATATCAGTGCTCTGTTTTGGGGTTTTTAAAAAAAAAGCAAGCTAAGGTTGATTGATCAGATTGATGGATTTGTGATGATAACATCATTGAGGATACACAACAATGCAAGCATAGTGTTAAGAAATATGAGGATTGGGAAGGATATCCCAAGATGATGATGGATTGGTTGGATTTTGATTGATCAGAATTCTGAAGCTTGATTTGGAACAAATTTTTTTTGATGATCTGATGTGATGTTGAAGTACAAGTTAGATGCAACTGATATTGATTATTTGGATTGATTTTCGATGAAAGATAAACCTTGAGAAGGAATATCTTCTCATCAGAATATGCCATGGGTTTGTGATTTCATTTTTTGCTCACAAATGATTTGACCAATGTGATTTTGTGTTTTCCAATGTTTGGATCACCACATAAGTTGGAAGATATAGGTCAAGATTTATTCCCAAAGCAAGATGTAAATATCCACCCCCAGTGTCTAGCAATGTTTGAAAGGCCATGGGTGGATTCTTGGATAGATGGATGGATGGATGGATATGATAAGAATGCAAAGGCAAAGGATGCCAAAGATGATATTATGATAAGATAAGGTGTTCGAACAGAGGATGCTCATTTGGATAATGCTTCATGTCTTAGATAATATTGGGTAGGATAGGATCAATTAAAATGACCCATGTCAAGATGTTTACCATAAGCAAGTGTAAAGTGTGCACCAAACTTTTTCAAGATCAAGATAATTTGGAAGATGGCTGCAAATATATGAAAATAGATTGGATAAATGGTTCATGGATGAATGGATTTATTATGGATAAGATGGATGGAATGATGGATTTATTATGGATGTGATAAGATGATTTCTCATAAAATCTTGCACGTAGATGCTCGATTCTACACATGATGTCTACTTTCCAAGTTTCATCATGGTACTTGTCCAAAGTGCCATCATAGTGGTTTTCACTGGAGGATGATTTTTTTATGTTTACTATTGTCATGATTTTTTTATTTTTATTTTATTTTTTGTTGAAATATTTTAAGCTCATGTTGAATCACCTAGTACTTCTGACGTTGATGCTTCTGTCATAATGTTCCATCGATATCCTACTTGAAGAAGTTGTTTCACTAGAATACATGCACTTGAATGCAACTTTTGAGAATTCTATTTTTCTTTGTTGATACCAAGGTTAAATTTATCTTTGTGTGCACATCACAATAGAAGGCCTTCTAAATCCTTATGATTAAGGGTTTTTTCCAATACATGGTCAATGTGAGAATTGGATATCATGCATGGAGGTGGGGATGGTGTTGTATTTTTAGGAATAAAAGATGGATTGGTTGATAGTTTGGAACCTTTGACTCTCCAAACTTGGGAAGATGAGCAATGATGGGTGGGAATGAAAGTGTGCATGGAATTAGGACCAACTACTTGAGATACTTTATATGTTTCTTGAGAAGCCTTCTTTTTTCCTTTGTGGGCATCTTTGATGGATACTTTTCCCTTTTTTTATTTTGCCCCATAATTTCTTTGACTGGTGGAGTTTGATAGGGATAATCTTTATTTGTACTTTTTGGTATCCATGTGTATTTGATTTATCCACTATGTTTCTCAAATTATTTTTGCTTTGATTCAAATCTTGCTTTTGATGTTGGTTCTAATTCATGAATGGGGTGATGGGTGGATGAAGATTTCTGACATGGATGGTTGTAGTATTGGCATCAATTTTATCATAAGGATTCTTAGTGCTCCCTATGTTGATGCTTGCACTAGATGAAATCGCCCCTAGTTTTATAGAGGTATCACTAATATGTTTAGATCCCTTAATTTCCAAATAACCAAGACCTTGATACTTAGGATTTCCAATAATTTTCACTGGTTCTAGGATACCCAGTTCATGTAGACCTAATCCTTTTCCTTGATAATTCATTTGTTGAATTTTTTTACTTGCAATAGGTTATGATTTACATTGGAAACAAGATTCTAATCCTTCTTTTCTCTATCATGTATCTTCAAAGGTGATAGCTTCTTCATTGATAAAATAGCTTGCCCTAAAAAAGGTAAGTGATCCAAGTTTATAAGTGATAGGATCCTCCATAAGTGGGATAACTTCCTGATTCACATCTTTGGCTTGATATTGTGAAATATCAGATTTTAATGCTTCTTCAAGAGGTGTTGATGATCCACTATCAAGTAAAAGTCTTCCTCATTATTCATTTTTGATATGTCTTCATGGGATGTTTCTGATTCACAACTTCTATAGAATCCTTCTTCATGACCCCTTTTCGATATGTCTCTAGATTTTTCTATATCTTGATCAGGTGTACAAATGTTATAAGTAGGAGACTCTTGTTCCTTTGTAATGATATCAAGAGTATGAGATTCTTGTTTTGAATGAAGATCATCCACATTTCCATCCAAAGAAACCATCTCATGGGTAGATGGTAGAGTATGTGCTATATGGATATGATCAACATTTGCGACATCTTGTATAGATAGGAGAGTTCCCATTAGATCATTGTAGTATTATGGAGATACAAATTATTGATCTTGGTTGATCTTGGAATTTATTTTGACATACTTTGGGTCAAGTTCTTGACATGGGTCAATTTAAAAGGATGGATTGCTTACAAAGGGTTCTTGGATATATTCATTAGGCATGGGAAGTGGCTTAATATCCTTTGATATTTGGCTCGAATTGGATCAAGTTTTGAGTTGAGGATCCCTTCAATATCCACAATCATGAGGTTGAAGGATGTCAATATGTCTTAGAAAGGAACACTGCTAGACTTTGGTGAAAGATGATGATCATGATTTGGAATAAACTCTTGAGATATGTCCTCTAGCTCATTAGGTGATGTAGATACATTGTCAACATGATCATTGGTGGATGGATATTGGATTATGTCAATAGGATCAAATAATTCTAACACTCTCTAAAATAGATCATAGTGGGGTATTATTGATGAATTTTTATCATGATCGAAAAGTGACTCCTGATGCATGTTGATTTGATCATTGGATGGGGTAAAAAAAAATTCAAGGTGCTCATTGATGGATAAGTTTAGATCATTATTTTCAACAATTATGGTGGAGATATTTTCAATATTTTCAACCATAGGATACAATGATATTAACATTTCTTGAATTAGATCATTGATGGGTATTATTGGTAGATTTTGATCATGATTGAAAAGTGACTCTTGATATATGTTGATTTGATTGTTGATTGAGGTAAAAACATCTTCAAGGTGCTCGTTGATGGATTGATCTTGATCACTAATCTCAATAGTTGTGGTGGAGATATTATCACTGTTATCACCAGTGGTTGAATCTTGATCATTGTCGTCAAAATTTATTATTTTTTGATAAATAAGGTATTGGATGAGATTTTTGAGTTGAATACAATTTGATGTTTTATGAAGATTTTCTCTATTATACTCATAGTAAGATCCACCCCTATTCCAAGGGAAGTTTAGGACAAATTTGAAAGAGCTTACCTTTGGAAGAGTGATGAGTTTTGCATCGATTATCTTTCTTAGCACTAATTCAACTGGATCTCCAAAAGGAGTGTATTCATGTTTGTGCTCTTATGAGATTTGTGCTTGTTAAGGTGATTCTTGTTGTGATTGATCTTCAAGATGTGGTGATTGGGTTTTTTGTTGATGTTGTTGGTCTTGATATCCAAACTCTTGACATTGGAGATATTGTTCTTGATGCGGTTGTGGAGACAAATCAATGTTTTGATGAAATGGATTAACCCAAGGGAGAGTGTGTTGATTTTGGGGTGGATATGTCTCTTGGTAATATGAATCAATGGATT
This sequence comes from Sequoiadendron giganteum, assembly GCA_007115665.2. Lineage (NCBI taxonomy): Eukaryota > Viridiplantae > Streptophyta > Pinopsida > Cupressales > Cupressaceae > Sequoiadendron > Sequoiadendron giganteum. The sequence continues at coordinate 773,509,474 of CM021101.1, forward strand.
TTATAAGTATAACAATTTGATCTCGCAATATTTGTTCTTGATTTTGATCTTGACACCCTTGATATAGTTGATTTGGTATAGTTGATTTGGTTGTTGGTCAAGCATATTTGGACTATACACTTGTGGTGTTGGCATGGGATCATGGATAGATTGATTTTGAACAATTTTATGATTTGGGATGATGCTTAGATTTTTCATTATAGGTTGACATGGAACATTGTGGTGGTTGGGAAACACACTACTTTGATTTAGGTAACCTTGATTTTGCATGGTGTTACCTTGACTTGGATCAATACATGGAGTTGCTAACATATTGTTTGGACTTTAAACAACATTGGTGTGATTAACAAACATATCCATCCCAAATTTCACTAAGTGTGGATTTGATATCTTCATTTTTGGTAAGCTTGTATTTGTTATAGTCACATTTGGCATGTATGGATTTGGTGGGATAATTATTTTTGGACTATGACTCATGCATTGATTGTTTGGTTGATATATTTGTAGGTTTTGACTTTGATTTAAATATACCATAGGGAAAGGTGATCCAAAATTTAGATTGGGAAAACTCACATTTGTTGTATCATTGAGTTTTGTAGAAGATAATGATCCCATGTATGGATTGTATAAATGCGAGTTTTGATAATCAATTGATATTGTAAGGTCTTGATAGTTTGGTTGACTTGGATTACTCATGATGTATGAATCAATTTTATATTCCATGTTTTTCTTGTGTTTTGACCTTGTTGCAAAAGTGAACCTCTAAGGTGTTTAGGACCAATGATGAGATGAAGGATGAAAGGGGTGAATGATATGGGTGTTTGAACTTTTAGGAATTTTGGATCAATTCTAGACTTTAGGATTTGATTTTGATTGGTTTGATTTGGATAATGAATTCATAGACAAAAGATGTTGGATGTGACCTTAGGATGAACTTGTTCAAAGGGTTGCTAATTTAACTAGAGGTATGATAAAGGATGCATTCTCACACTCCTAACTAAACAAAGTGATTTTGATTGGTTTAATGATGTTTACAAAGCTCTAACATTGTTTGTGGGATGGAGATGATATATTTTTGGGATGGATGATGTGTTTGATTTGATCCTAAATGAACCTAAGAGTTATTTTGTTTACAAGACCAAGATAGTGAAGAACATTCTTTTCCATAAGAGTAGTTCAAACCAAAAGACCAATGTTTTTCTTGGAAGACCATAAGACAAAAGATTACAAGAACATGTGTGGGGTTCAATTGATTTAATCTTGGTTAATGAATTGATTTTACCACATCAACACCTCTTTCTTAGCTTTCAAACTGAATGTCTATGTCTCAACTCTTTTTCTTCCCATAAGGTCCATTATGTGGAAATCGAAGAATCAAGGAAATAGTTTCCTATGTTGAATTTAGAGAGAAAAAATTGATATGTAGGCCCAAATATTTAGAAGCCTCTAAGGAAAAATCCCTAGGGACAAGCAGTAATACTTGGACTTTTCAAAGGTATTTTCTCTTTCTAAAGGGTTTGAAATTTGGATGATTTATTGAATTTTTGTTTCCAAGTTTTAGATCCAAGCAAAGTGTTTTGATTTTGAAATAATGCATAACCCTAGGATAGAAAAGACAATATTTTTTGAATTCCCACTTGGATTTCTCTAGCTTCGCTTATTCAAAGCAGATAATTAGAAGATTGACCACACTAGCTACCCTCCATGACACTCACTTCTACAAGTCAACCAAGCTTCGAGTTCTCATGAATCTCCCATGAAAAAATATTCATCTCTACTAAGAACCACAAGTATGTGGGACAACTTCAGAGGTCCGACCTCTTGATACCAACAAATAGTTAGGGATTTTGGATTCTACATAAATTGGTTCATAATCAAGGAACCCATTGAAAAGGCCACACGAGAGGCAAGATCAACCCATATAAACAGTATCACCTACTTGTCTGTAGGAGCTCTTGTAATGCTGAGATTTCCTCAACATTCAAATTTATATACTAGTTGGGAGTAGCTTGGCGTTTAGCTCGTTATCGGTTTGAGTCATTCCCTTGGGGTGAGTAATCTTTCCCACCAAGTTAGGCTCTCTAAAGGTCAACAATATAAAAGAAATACATTTTTAGTTTGACCACCTAACGCATTTAGGAGGGAACACACACAATGCCTTTTCTTCACACTTGCATGCTTTGTCCAATTTTAAAAACCCATAGTTGAAATGTAGAGGCAATATTTTAGACAAACTAATGCCACTAAAATGATTTTTATTCTCAAGATTTTTGTGAAGCGTGAGAGAAGTGCATACGCATTTGAATGCCATGAGTTTGTAGAGAAGATTAAAAAACAAAACAAACAGGAATTCTTTTTAGTCCTCAAAAATAGTAATGAGTTATTTTTATAGCACCAAATTTGAATGTGAAGTTGCTTGTTCAATTTTTAAAACCCACATTCAAATCTAGTGAGTTTCTAATGTTCTTTTTAACCTTGTGTGTGTTCTTTAAAAAAAAAACCCAAATGAGATGTAGTTGAGTCCTAAACTGAAAGATAACAAGATTCCAAAAGATTGGGTTATAGGTGTCCCCAAAGTGTTAAAAAACACTTGTTACAATCATGAAATAGTGTCATAAAATGCCTTCCCCTTTTTCCCTCTTCTTCTTTGTCACCTAACCTGCAAAAGTTGATCAACCTATAAAAAAAAATAGAGCCACAAAATAGGTCAATGGTCAAAGGAGATCAATATATAAAGCACATGCTAAAAAAAATATCTAAAAACCAATCGTTTACAGAGATCCAGTGTCGCTTTCCACAGTTGCATTGCTATTTGATACTTTTAGCGTTGCTATTTGAGACTTCAATGTTGCTATTTGAGACTTTAGTGTTGCTATTTGAGACTTCAACATTGCTATTTGAGACTTCAGCGTTACTATTTAAGACTTTCAATGTTTTTATTTACAGTAGTATTGCTATTTGACTTTCAATGTTTCTATTTGAGATTTCAATGTCACTCTGTGTCTTGGAAAGACAAAAAAGAGAACAAAAATACAAAAATGGCCAAAAAATGTGTTAATTTTGAGATGATGATCCCTCCTTCTAGCACCAAAATGTGAATTATCTTCCTAGACTTGCTCAAACATGAACAAACAAGTGATAATTAGTTAATAAACAAGTAGGAATTAATCATTCCCTATGAAATTCATTCAAACATAAGAACATTAAAACAAAATAAAATATCTAATAAAATACTATTCTAAATGCTCAAACCAACATCCCATAGGTGGATTGGTGCTTCTTTGATGTGGAAAGAATCCCTTTCCCAATCCCTTGATAACCTTTATGATGGATGTGTAATGAAAAAATATGAAATTGACTATAATCTAGCTAATTTCTTGAAAATGATGAAAAACTATGGAATGAAATGCCTATAGTGCAAATTCTCTTAGTTGTGGATCCATATTGTGAGAATGATGCCTCCATTTATAGAAGCAAAGGATGGAAGAGTGAAGAATGAGGATAATGTGGGATTAAAGAATGGACCAATAGCATGTTGTCATTTTTCAACATGCTAATGAATCTTGGAGAAGATGTGCTCACACATGTGTGAGCACATTTTGGGAGATGGGATGTGTAAGAAGGAAAAATTCCAAGGTGGCTTGTGTAAGAGGTAAGACCCATTTAAAGCCAAGGTGGCTTGTGTAAGAGAATGTGTAAGAGCTATTTAAATCCAAGGTGGCTTGTGTGTAAGAGCTCTTTAATTGCAAGGTGGCTCAAGAAAGAGGACACAAGTCCTTTGGGAAGGAAAAGTCAAGTGGTTGGAATATTCTAAGAATATGCTATTTTGAAAGAAAATAAGGTAATTAGTAAATCAAATAAATTATTTTACATGTGTAACTTGGTTAGTTGACCAAGGTTGACTTACCCTAGGGTGGAGTTAAAAGCTAGAGGAATGGGGGATTAGTGTTAGGAGCTAACTAATTTAGGATTAATTAACTTAGATGAAATTAATTGATTTATGACATTTAATTTAAATGTTTGGATTTATTTAAATCAAATGAGAGGATGTTGAAACATTAGGGTTTTAATTAGGAAGAACATTAGGAGATGATGAAAAAATATGATAAAGTTCATTATTTGAGATGAAGAAAAAATCTGATAAAGTTCATTATCTAATTTAAGGAGGAAATTTAATGAATTTAATTAATTAAATAAAGATTATTCAATTAATTGGTTAGTGTGGAAGTGATTAAGGAAGAATCGGTGTTAGTTAATTAGAATCAAGTGCATGATATTGATTAGGATATTTAGAGTGTCTACACCGAGTAAACTCCTTAATGATGATAATACTTTCCTCCTGGTCAATGAGATTGCTAAAATGTTAAAGGAAGCTATCATGGAATAGGTGGAAGATGAAATATTTTCAAAGGCTTCAATGAACGCCATATGTGATGTATGACTTTCTTTGGACAATCTCAAGTCAAATCTAGATAGATGCAAGAAAACTTGCTCATATGCAAGAAGATCAATCACAAGAGTTTATACCATTTTTGATTATACAATTGGTTCAATTGATTTTCCTAATTTTTCTCTCCTCTCCCATCTATAAATAAGAGAGGATTCTATTGTAATCTTTATCTTTTATCTTTTGCAATGAAGTGCTACCCATTTGAGAAGAAAATACATGAAACTTTGTGTTCATCTTTGTGAATCTATTTTGATCAATAAAGAAGTGAGTTACTGTATAGGAGAAAATTTACACCCCTAATGCAAGTTCCCCTTTTACCCCTTTACACTTTAGAAAACCAAAGGCAGAGGATTAATTCCACATAAGCCCATTTTTCACATCACACTTGGTACCTGTTTTGAGCATCGGTAGAGGCATTTCTGTCGAGGATGCTCATGTGACACAAAAACATCCATGTAACATGCTTACGTCCCTGATAGATTCCCACATCTGGAACCTGTAGAGGCATTACAATCCCCATTTGGAGTTGAATTATAATACCCTCTTCGACTAACTGACCCGAATATGGCCGTTTTCTTCACCCTTTCCTTCAAATTGACTCACCTTCATTCATTTCATGGTTGGTTGATCTCTCGACCATTTGGAGACTCTCCTCTTCCTTCCACAATATCTTCACAAGCTCCAAGCAACTTCTTCACTATCTCTTCAATCTCAAGCAACACTTCACACTTCACAACAACAACATCAACACTCCATCACTTCAGTAGAGAAGTGTGGAATGAAACACCATGACAGTAGAGGCTTGAGTTCCTCTCATTTTATCCCCCACTAGACTTGAGCGATTTGTGCAGAGGTGGTAATATTTTAATCCTCTCCTCTATTATTTGGTTGAGTAGCATAACACTTTTTTGGAGTGTCTTTGTGTACTTTACTTCATTTCATACTTTTCTCTCTATCTATTTGGTTGTCTGTGGAGGTGGGAACACCAAAAGGGGGGTTTGATTGAGGCAAGCCCCTATATAGCCCCAACACTTTCTCTCTCTCTCTCTCTCTTGGGTGCAGGAATTGAAGACATTCAAAAGTTGGAGGCTTCATCATTCACATGATTATAAGCATTTCATTTCCCTTCTTCTCCTTGTCCTTATCATTTCTATTACATTTTATTTCTTAATCACATTCTAGAAGTTCTCAGTAATTAGAATAGAGGCATTCAATTTTCCATTTTCTGTGACACACTTACTTTCTGGTTTGTATGAGATATCAGCATGCCTCGGGGATGCCAGTGTGTCACGTTGTCATCTAAGTTCTACATTGTCATCCTTCAATTGAGAGATTGTTGGTTTGTCTAGAGAATCTCTGTGACATGCTCTTTCTAGTTATAGAACTCTTGTCATTTTCTTTTGAGGTAGTTTAGGGCAGTTCATCCCATGAGTCTCTCTAAATGAAGAGAACTCATGAGTAGCAAATCACCCTTCTCTATAGTTGCATACCAATTTTTTTTTTGGAATCAGTCATCTTTTGGATTTGATTGAAATTGGTAGTGATTAGTGATTGAGAACTAAAGGGATTTGAGTAAATCCATGTAAAATTTGAGTTACACTCTTTTATTTGAATTTATGATATTGATTGAATACTATTGGTGAATTCTCTACAAGAATTTGTGCTTTCATTTATTCATGGTGTTCATGGATCTATCGTGGAGTATCTAGAAGAATTTTTGCTTCTAATACAACACTAGATACATATCTCAAGGATTCATTGGTGAAAGCTATGAAATAACTTTGTGCCTTCATGAGTTTTCTTGTTTTATTATTTATCGTTACCATGCTATTATTCCTATGCTTTGCTTTGACAAGATAGGAATATTGGAATTACTGATTTTATTTTAGTTTGAAGTTGTATTGAATCGGGAACTTAAAACATGAAGCATTTTTAAAATATTCTCTTAAAAAGCGAGAATTATGAATGTGACACACCCCCATTTCTTAATCATAGTGTATATTATTGTGAATACTTAATTAGTTTTACTTAGTTTCAATAAGCAGTAAGAAGGGCGTCTCCACTTTCTGAGAGGAGAGATTGTATCTCACATAGTTGTGGCTAAAATCAAGTTTTTTAATTTGTTAAAGGGATTACATAATTTTTAAACAATAGTTTTTTGGTGACTTTGTTGGGGAATGACACATGTAATTAAATCCTCACACTTTTGATTGAAGTGAATAAGTTTTCCAATATCTTATTGTGATCTTGTGTATTGTTATTTTTATTATCTTCTTGTTTCCATCTACATTCTAGCGGTTAGAAGCTATACATGAGGTTTGAGGACTCAAGGAGTAGTGGATCCACATTTTGAAGAATTTTTGCAAAATAATACTCCACCTACTCTTCTGCGAGTAAGGTCACCATTGTAACACACCATAATTTATCCTCCATGAAGACTAAGATCTCCTCTTTCGAGTGAATCCTCTATTTTCCATAGAGTTCCATATCAAGTACTTGTTGTGCAACATATCATGGTTGCACCACTTGTAGGACCTTGGGGAAATGCTTTCGGTCCCCTCATTTTGGCCACACCTCTGCATCTACTTCCACATGTCTCAAGGAATCATATTCCAAAGTTTCTAGGTGACGAAAAACAACATCCCGATGTACACATTATTGCCTTTTACATTGTTTGTGGTGTTCTTGGTATAGAACACAAAGACGTTGCTATGAGGTTGTTCATCAAATCTCTACAAGGAGTTTTTGAATGGTTTTATACTCTTTCAACTACTTCTATCACTAATTGGAACACTCTTCACACCAAGTATGAAAAAAGGTTCAAACTTGCTGAAGATGCACACACCTTACTGGCACAACTTACAACCATGTAGAAAGAGGCACATGAACCCATGCATGATTTCATGGCTAAGTTTAATAATATAGTTCAACAAGAATCCCAAAGGAGGCGAGACAAATGAATCATAATTTGAAGTGATTCTTCAACAATACATAACTCCCCAAAGTAAGTTTTTTCTTGTGTAGGGAAGCTCTCGCCAATGTTGAAGCAACTCAACAATTAGCTACTAATCTTGAAGATGAGATGATCCTTGCTAGAGAAATAAGTATGAATACCAACAATAACAACAAGATGAAAGCATCAATATCTTCTTCTTCTAATGGAATTTTTTTTTTTTTTAATCCCATGGTTCAAAGGTTGGCAAATGAAATCTTGGCTTTGAAACAACAAGTTTCCAACAAAAATAATTATAAGGATGTTCCAAGAAAGAATTTTCCTAATTATGCTAGAAACAGAAATTAGAATCATCTTCCAACACCACAAGGATGAATTGCACTTGAAGCTCTAGCTACTAACACTACCACGAGATACTATGAGGCTGAACAAGATGAATATGCATAGCCAAATTATCCCATGGAAGAAAGTGTTGATCTCTTTCAAGATGAAGAAATGGAATCATCTAGTGACTCCAATATTGGTTATTTGTAAATGGTGAATGAATTTGATGAGGAGGACTTAGTGATGGATGCATATGTAATCTGTACACGACAAAAAAAAATCAACTCGATCAAACTTAAGCTACTGCTCCACCAATGAAGGAGAATCTGCTAGTTACCATTGCAAAAAGAGGGTCTCCTTTGCCTTGGCAACCAAAAATGCAGCAAACAAACAAGTGTCCCTCATCCCCCTCTGTCAGTTCCTGCCATCCCAAAAACCAATCTCTAGGTTCCTAAGATTTGTGTACCTTTCATTAAACCTATCGGTGAACTTACTACATCCTCTATGTACAATTATTTCCAGGCTTTTGGCATCATTGATCATGGCATGAAAACAAAGATCCAAATGTCTGAAGCTAAGTACCTCAAAGAAAATCCTGACCAATTTGATAGGCTTGCCAAGTTCCTAAAGGATAAATGAATTACTTCGAGTAAGGATTCATCTCCTGATATTCCTACTACCCCAAAGCCCAAGATGCCACATAATAACCTTTTTTCTACCCCTCCAGTTTCCTCCTAACGTATTGATCTATTCTTTATTTCATTACTTTTTAATGGATTTAAGTTAAGAAATTGTGTCATAGATTCCAGTGCATTAGACAATGTGATGCCAACCAAGGTAGCTATTGCCTTGGGTTTGAATCTAACAAAAAAATTTAGCCATTGTTTTTCCATGGAAAACAAACAAGTACCTCTGATTGGATAGATCAAAGATGCATAGTATGTGTTTTCCACATATCTTGAAAAGAAGATCAAGATGACGTTTCTAGTAGCTGATGTGCCAGCAAATTATGTTGAAATGCACACGACAATTGAGAGGGGGGTGAATTAGTTGTATCAAGTAAATTTTCTTTAAACTTAATCTTTTCTCTTTAACTTCAATCTGTTATTTTAAGTGTAAACATGAAATGTAAATAATAGAAAGAAAACACCAGAGACACCAAATTTACTTGGAAAACCC